>CM051495.1:4356532-4396532 GCA_028031935.1 Paedocypris micromegethes | reverse complement strand
TATATATCGTTGATATTTACAATTTTGAATTAATTTTGCACTGAATTTGTGACCTTCATGTAAGACTTTCTAATTTATTTTGCGTAATTTTTATGTCTTTAATATGTCTTAAATGTATTATTGTAAGGGATATTGAAACGTACTATGTGGTTTTGTACAAGATACACTTTACTTTTTTAGTCACTTTCAGGCGTCTGATAGTCTGAACAGTCCGGTCATTTGTGATTGGCTCATCGGTTTAATCGCAAAGGTTTTGTGGAGTCACGGCGACTGATCGGCCCTCAGACGTGTGGAGTCTGAGGAGTAGAACATGGTGTTTGGTCTGGAGTCTGAACGCTGATGCCTATCTCACCGAGTTCTCGTCTCATCCGGCACGTCCTGCTCTGTTGTAGGTGTCGTCCTATGGAGGATATCTGCGCTATCGCCTGCACACTCAGACGATGAGGGGCGATGCTTTCCTTCCCGTGGAGACCACACGGCCAGACGTTATCCTCAAGGTATCAGCCTAGAGATCTTCTGAGGTAAAGCTGGGCCGGTCTGATAGCATCTCTGTGTGTGTGTGTGTGTTCAGGGGAATCAGATGACTCTGGTGTACATGGAGCGTGAGTACTACTCTCCTGAAGACCCTCATGAGGGACTCCTGCACCTAGTGGAGGTATTGACCGGCCGGGGACAAATTTCACTCTGACGTCTTGTGATATGGACTTGAGGACCAGACATTCTCAAAGTGTGTGCCGGACAACGAGTCGATAGATTATAGATCGGAAAAAATAATCGCCTTGTGAAATCTGCCTGTGGACTTGGCGAGCACCAAAATAAAACTAAAATGTTTTCCAAAAAATAGGGACAGACAGTGGATAGGGTTTCTGTCAGCTTGATTACTGATTCGATGTCGATTCTGTCGACTCAAAATCTGATTGGATGCTTATCAGCTCAATTTCTGACTAGATACCCATCAGCTCAATTACTCAGCTCGATTTCTGATTGGATATTAGTTTAATTGACTCTATCTCTGATTGGATATCGGTTCTATTGGCTCGAATTCTGATTGGATATCGGTTCTATCGTCTCGATTTCTGATTGGATATCAATCAGCATGTACGCAATGTAGTGTTGTCATTTTGCGCTGTAATCTCAACCTGTCGTTCCTGAAGTACCACCATAACACATTTATTTCCATTATATTCAACATGATTGGCAATCTAAGCAAGTAATTAAACCATTTTTATCAGATCTCACACAAGGTGATAATGGGACAAGGTCACCAATTGTTAGGAGATTAGAAGATAGGTTATTAGAAGATATCTTCCTTGGCCAGAGAGAAGAACTGAAATTGAAATTGTTTGTAAGTATTAAAGCGTTGCTCAGCGGTTATACTCGTGCGATTGTGACTAGAAGGATCCAGGTTTGAATCCCAATCCGTTAGGTTCCTCATGTGAAGAGTTCTAGAGTATATAATAATAATTATTATAATATAATAATTAGTGCTGTCAAACTATTACAATTTTTTAACTAGTTAATCGCACTTCCCTGACCAAATGAATGGCGATTAAATGACTAAAGCTTGAAATAATGGATAATAAGGTGTAATATGTAAATTAATGTAAACTCAACACTAAATATACACTAGTTTAAATACTGCAATATCATTTAGTATAATTTTTGTTCAATTTGCAATGTATTTTCTTAGTTTTTTAACCCTCCGAGGTCGAGTCACTCTTCAAAATAAAACACACAAAAAAAGTCAATTTCGGACTTACATACAGTATAAGTGTAAGTTCAATTGAAAGTTGAAAGTACCCATTTTTTAGATTACTCACTCTAACATGAAACATATGTCTTAGAATGTATGTGAATAAATTACATAAAGCTTAGAATGTCTGTTTTCAAATATAAGTGTAAGTAAATACAGTATTGTCTTTATCTAATCCCTATGAATCTACAGTGGTGGCTTGTTGAACAGAGATTTGACGAACAAGTTACGTATTTGCAGTTGAAACCTCTAAATAAGGTCGAGTCTCAGTTTTAACAAGTCCATTCAAGAACATTCACCTGGAGATCGATGAGACAAGCAGGTGTCTGTCATCAAACACTTTCACCTGCTGCTATTTAGGCGCAAAGTAATCACTCTAAGCTTCTGATCATAATGAGTCACACCTGGGTGACACTAGCGTGGCTCTCTGGGTCTACTCGTTGCATTTTCACCAAACCGAAAGTGAAAAAAACTGCAACTTTTAATTAATGGCCGTAAAAAAAATTAACTCAATTAAGCACTTAAAATTAATCGCGTGCATTAACTAGTTAACTTTGACAGCCCTAGTAATAATATAATCTCGGTGACGCAGGAGAGCTTCAGACACGCCCAGACCGGGAACGTGGTGTCCCGCGAGGAGCTGATGATGGTGCTGGTGGCCCTGGAGTCGCTGCAGATCAGAGCTCTACACTCTCAGTCCGCACAGTCCGTGTCGCTGCGTGCCGTCGTACTCGAGGCAGCCGAGAACATGCCTGCGGGTCGACACGCCAACAACGTGGAGCTCTGTCTCTGCCCTGGGAACTATTTAGGAGACTCGTGTCAGGTTAGTGACGCGGTCATGGCGAGTGCCTGTTGAGGACTAGTTGTTTAAAGGATGTCTTTGTGCTCTTCACCTAGCAATGTGCTCCAGGTTACTACAGAGACAACAAAGGGCTCTTCCTCGGAAAGTGTGTCCCCTGCAACTGTAACGGTCACTCGGATCAGTGTCTGGACGGCTCGGGCATATGCGTGGTCAGTTTGTGTGTCCCTTGATGTTTGACCCTTTTGTTTTTTTTTTAAACAAGAACTTTTTGCAGTCAGATTTATTCACTTGCCTTATACGAGACTTTCTCACTCGGGGAAAAGTCCAGGGATGATGGGAAAACTGTTTTTATTGTTAAGGAATGAAAAGGATTAGTAAGAGGGTAAGTGTTAGGTTAAAAAAACATAGGGTTAAGTAAGAGTAGAGATTAAGCGTTAAATATGTGTTAGTGTATTAGGGTTGGGTTAAAGAGAGGATTAGGACAAGGTCCGGTTAGGATTAGAGGTTCAGAATCAAAGGGTTATTACTCTTAATACTCTCAATAAAAATCTAATAAATAGAGGGTTGGGCTCACATAGGATTAGAGGGTTTGGATTTGGACTCGGTTAGGATTAGAGGGTTAGGACTAGGGCTCGGTCAGGATTAAAGGGGTAGGACTAGGACTTGGTTAGGATAAGAGGGTTAGGACTAGGGCTCAGCCTGAATTAGAGGGTTAGGACTAGGTATCGGTTATTATAAGAGGGTTAGGACTAGGGCTTAGCTAGAATTAGAGGGTTAGGACTAGGTATCGTTAGGATTAGAGGGTGTGGACTTGGACTTGATTAGGATTAGAGTGTTAGGACTGGGGCTTCCTTAGGGTTAGAGTGTTAGGACTAGGGATTAAAGATAAGACCCGGTTAGGATTACAGGGTTAGAACTGGGGCTCGGTCAGGATCATAATGTTAGAACTGGGACTTGGTTGGGATTAGAGGGTTAGGATAAGGTAGGGTGAGGGTTCAGGTAGTATTAGAGGTTTAGTACTTGGTTAGTAATGGAAGGCTAGAATTAGGGCTTGGTTATGAATAAAGGGCTAAGGCTCATTTGTTAGTACTGGTAACTAGTGTACAGTAAAATGAAATCGGGTTAGAGTTACAACATTTGGGTTAAATGTAGTGGTAATTTTTCCTCATTAGGGTTTGGGTAAATTTAGGATTAGAGCGTTGGGGTAAGATTAGGTAAATGTATAATATTAAGGTAAATTAGATAACAATAGTTAAGTTAACTATAGTCACTCAATTGACTATAAGTTATGTCAAAGTATAATTTTTTATGCACAGAACTGTCGTCACAATACCGCGGGAAACCATTGTGAGAAGTGCCCAGGTGGTTTTCATGGAAACAACTCAGTGGACGGTCACGCCGTGTCCTGCTCCAGCTGCCCCTGCCCCCTGCAGGTGGCCTCCAACAAGTCAGTCTTCACCTAGTCACTTTCGATTTAGTCCTCTAACACTCGAGAATTGTTTTATCCCTCGTTTTGTATGTGGAGAACCAACACTGTTTAGGAAAAAAAATCGAGAATTTTTGTGAATGTAATAAAGTAGAATATTTAATCCGTGTTCATCTGGACTTGCTATAAAACAGACACAGCAGCTAACACGCAACTAACGATGGAAGAATCCTTAAATCTCTCAAAACCTCTTGTGCCGTGAATAACGCGTGTGTGTGACGTCGTTCCAGTTTCGCCATTCGCTGTGTGGAAAAGCCCAACCACATGCAGTGTCTGTGCATGCCCGGGTACGCTGGAGCCAAGTGTGAGAGGTAGTGTCATGCCATAATAATCCGTGCAATCCAGTTATTGCCCAACGATCTCAAATTTGAACGCTTGTCATGCCAACGCAGGTGTGCGCCAGGCTATTACGGGAACCCGATGGTGATCGGAAGCTCGTGCCAGCCGTGCCACTGCAACGGAAACTCGGACCCCAACATGTTGTTCAGCGACTGCCACCCGTTGACTGGCGAGTGCCAGAGCTGCATGCACCACACCGCCGGCCCGCACTGCCAATCCTGCGCCCCTGGTTACTACGGCGACGCCATCGCTGCCAAGAACTGCACAAGTAGGAGAATTCCCTTTGTCATCGGCGATCGCTGAAGCGTCGCTTATGTAACGCGGCCGAGTTTGTTATTCAACTCGATGGTAATTTTGACAAAGATTTCTTAGTGTAGTTTTAGTCGTGGTCTTTTGACTAGAACTCGGTTTAGTTTTAGTCCCAATTTAGACGTCTTAATTTTTTTTAGTTTTTGTCCAATTTTAGTCGACTAAATTACAGTATGGATTTAGTCTGGAAAATATAGGTGCTATATATTCTAAATGTTTACTAAAGTTGCTATGTCTAAGAAATCTGAATACGTAGTTAACTATCAGCATGAAATATATACAAAAATCTTACTTGGGAAAAACATTTCTTTTTCTTGAACTTATTTTTATGAACTTACCTTTCAATTCAAATAAATTGATATATTCTCATAAACGAAACCTCAACAAAGAGGAAATTAAATACAGTAAAATAAAATTAATTATAATAACATCACGTTTAAAAGTAACAAATGAACAGACAAGGTGAATAAAGCAGTGTGATCATCAGATGGCGCTTCAGGTGTGTTGTGTTTCTGCTGGTGATTGTTGCTTCACACGCGGCTACAGATAGTTTTTCTAAGGTGGCGTTGAATGTGAAACGAATCCATATATCTGAGCGTTTGTTCCTGCGGGAGAAGACGTTATAGAAGACGCTCGCCTCTATAACCAGCTCACCGTGCTTTTCCTGCAGCTGAAACACTCCGTGTCCTGATTGGTTCTCTTTGAGTTTGCACCCACCTTTCGCCACAAAATCTGATTATGATTGGACGTCGTCACGAAAGGTTTTTGTTTCGTTTTTATCCGTTGACGAAAGTGTCAATAAATGTAGTTATAGTTTTCGTCCCTGAGCGGGAGTTTACATATAGTTCTCGTTTCGTTTTCGTCAGGGGAAAAGTGTTGTTGACCAAAACGATGACGAAAATATGTAGTCAACGAAATAAACCCTGATTCCACAGCAATTAAAGTGGCGAAAAAAGGCGCAATTGCGAAATCTCCCAAACAAAAAAAACCTATCGATGTGATTTTGCTGAGGGTTGTGCTGTGCTTCCTGCAGGATGCCGCTGCTCCCCGTGTGGCACGGCGCAGTGTGACCCTGTGACCGGGCAGTGCCTCTGTAAGGCGGGCGTGGTGGGCGCGCTCTGTGACCGCTGTGAGGTGGGTGCACTTCTCCGCTTTAACCCTCTGGGGTCTGAGGGTGTTTTGGGGCTTCTGAGGTGATTTGACATGCTCTGATATTTGCAACTATTTCATCTACTTACAACATACTACTGGCCAAAAAGTACTGATTTTGTGTTCAACACGAGCTGTGCTACAATAATATGTGAGCAAAATTGATGTATGTTTTATCATTTTTTTTAAAGAAAATAGTATGCGTGCTTTGTAAGTTTTTAGAAAAAGAAAGTAGCTGACATGAGGCCATAAAACCCATACTGAAAAGTCCTGAACACACTTTTAAGTGACCTAGTCTTGTAGGCTAAAGTGTTTACTTCACAAATATGTGAACATATTTATGTTATCTCATTCACAGAAAGAATAAAATAGTTTACATTAGGTAAAGTCAGTTTTTGTGTCAGCACTGGCGTATGCGTGGGAGGCACAATGTATGTGAATATTCATGAAATTCTCACCTGGAGTGACAAAAGACACTCCCCCTTATGCAAATGTCCCCCATCAAGGTAGAATGCCAGGTGGAAATTGCTTTTAAATAGGGTCCAGCTTCACACCCAGTACAGAGCAGCTCTCCTCATGGGTTTGTCTAGTTGGTTTTTGTCAGCCACATTGATGTTGCTTCACCAACAGATTACAGCATAGAAGATGACACTGGACACAGCAGACTCAAAACATCTGTAGCATGGTACTACAGACGTTGAATGACCTGAGCTTCCTCAGGAAGTGTCTAGCTGTTTGCTCAGATTGTAGATGTACAGTACAGTAATCCCGTATATTCGCGGATTCATTTTTTCCCGATGTAACGCGTCGGCCCGGCCACGGGTGTCTCGCCAAAAATAAAAAGGCAGAGGATGGGAAGCAAGCCGGTGGAGAGCGTTACAAAACATTTAAATAAAATAAAAGCAAACCAAAGTGATGACCTAACGGCTTCGTAGCTACATGCTCGTCCTGTCGGTTTCGTTCTGACGTAAAAAAGGTTTTTAAAAGTCTGAATAATTGTTAAATATATAAGTAAATGTTGTGCCTCCACTTCGCAGATTTTCACCTATCGCGGTCGGGCTTGGAACGTATCTACCGCGATAAACGAGGGATTACTGTATTGCATCACACCGCAAAGTTGTCTGGCGCGGCTTTCAATATTTTTCCAAAACGAGTCACCTATATATCGAGTTATTCAATCATCGAGATTCCTTTGGACGGCGGTGTATTAATGACTGGCTGGTTTAGGACGGAGCGTTCGGGTTCGACTCCTGCGGCGGCTGTCGTAAGTGTGACTGCGCGGCTGCGGCGGCTCTGACCCAACCATGTGACCCGGTCAGCGGCTCCTGCGCCTGTCGCCCCGGGGTCAACGGGCCCAGCTGCCGTCAGTGTGCACCGGGATACTGGAACTACTCGCCCGACGGCTGCGCCAGTGAGTGCTGGGGGGGTGCGGGGCCGGTGTGATGTCATCAGTGACACGTGTGTGTGCAGGGTGCGAGTGCAAGGCGGGTCGGTGTGACCCCCGCACGGGAGAGTGCCACTGCGCCCACGGCCTGACGGGCAAACAGTGCGACACCTGTGTTGATAAGCACAGCGTCCCCGTGCAGCTCGGAGCGGAAGTGCACTGTCAGCGTGAGTCACTCCCCCTTTCACACTAGCAGTGGTTTTTTAATCGATTCATCAAACGATTTTTTTTCCAGATTAATCGACTCATTTTGCCCAAAATATTAAGCACAAATCAGCTTTTTTTCGTTTCTAAGGTGTAGAACTTTCTTCTGGAATAATAACAAGTTCCAGTTTTAAAAAGGTGTCTGACATTTGAATAAAACAAAAAAAAAAAACAAATATAGAGTTTTTTAGGCGTCGTGAGAGACGTGAAAGGTGGGACTTTACAACTCATCTACAATGGAATCTCAACTTAAGAGTGTCCGAAATACATGGTCCCCAACCCCCGGTCCGTGGACCAGCACCGTGGACAAAAATCAGAATCAGATTTGTACCAAAAATATTAAGCACAAATCAGCCTTTTTTCGTTTCTTAGCTGTAGAACTTTCTTTGTTCAAAGTACAAACAAGGAATAACAAAAGTCACATTTTAAAAAGTTGTCTGACATTTAGAAAAAGTGATTTTTTTCCAGATTAATTGACCAATTTTTCGATTAATGTAACAGTTTTTTTTTCACCCTGGCGATTTTTTTTTGTTTATAAATTAGGGCTGTCAAAGTTAACGCGTTAACTTTGTCTTTGTCTTGCCATAATCAGCCATTTACTTAACACCAACAACCAGACGATCAAATGAATAAAAAACAACAATTCTCTTACATATTCACACGTGTGCTTTGAGACAGTTACAACTGTGATAAGCGTCTTACAAATGCTCAGAACTTGAACTTGTTAACGCATGCAATTAATTTTAAATGTTAATTTGCGTTAATTATTTCTAACACATTGACGCTGTTACACCCAAGAGAGTCGTGCTGGTGTCACCAGGTGCGGCTCATTATGATCAGCAGCACACAGTGATTGTGTTCACCTGCTGCTATTTAGGCGCAAAGTGTTTAAGGACACACACTAGAGGCGATTCGTTGATCGTCTAACCCGTGTTCCTTTTCATTTGCAAATAACTTGCCGGTCAGAATACTCAGTTGGAACAAAGCTATTATGGAGGCAAAAATCAAATATAAATGACAAAGGAAATAAATGTGCTTTTGTATTAATAAATGCGGAAATGCATTAGTAAAAATAAATGTATAAATACATATATTTATGTTAGTACAACAAATGAGAAATAAATGTAACGCTTTATCTTTTCCTTCTCTCAAGCCGTTTTTCTTTTTCTTTTTCGATGAGGGTCGGCCTTTTTCGATGAGTGTTAGCCTTTTTCTTTTTCTGTTCCAAAACGTGTAGTCAAATGAGGGGGCGTCTCCTTATTGCGTCACTGCACAGTCATTGACTAATTTGTGAAGAGTTCTCTGTTCGATTTGTCTTGTCTAGCGGCTGTTTTATAATGCAACGCTTCATAGAATCATAGACGTGAAACTAGCATTAGCCAAGAAGCTTTGTTCAAATGTGTGCCCACACTTTTCAACCCCACGGGTGTTGATCCGCGCGCGTATTGACGTTTCCGCGGGTTGTTCGGGATAATTCAGGGTCGCAAAGACTCCCAGGCATCATCGCCGTCACTTACCTGAAAGCCATGTCGTCACATCTTTACCTGCGCATGTGAATATTAAACTGAATCATGTGTTGATGAATCTCATGTTTGTACGTTGCTGTGTGTATTTCCCTCCCGTTTACCGGATTAAATATCTGGTATTTATCTTGAAATATCCGGAAATTAATATCTCCGCATCACAAATTTGTAGCTTGTGCGGAGATTAGTATTAATAAGCGCGGACTCCGCGGCAGGAATTCTGTCGATTCCCTGCGACCCCGTGGGTGTTTCTGAGAAAAAAAAACCTCAATTTGCATGGCCTTTTCGCCACGATTGCAACGAGCCGCGTCACAAATGTTTTATTCGCGCGGCCGCGGAGATATTAACTTTAATATGCGGGCCGTAGGGCTGCGGCCGGACTTGGTCGATTCCCGGCGACCCCGTGGGTGTTTCCGCTGTATCCACTGCAGTTCCTGATTCACTCTAAATGCTAGTTTTAACACAAATGTTTCGAATGTAATGATGTATAGTAGTTGGAATATGATTCTTACTTCATATGCATTTCATTTCTCACTCACATCACTTTTTTACATTTTATAATATTAGGCACGAGCAGTTGTTTTTGCTATAACATTCATTGAACGACGTTAGTGTTTTAAACAGTTTTAAAACGTGAGCCCAGAAACATGGCATTTTTTATTAAAATGGTTTAACGTTGTTTAATAAAACGCCGCCGACGGACAAAACACGATAGGTTGAGAAACCAAAACTGGAATCACACGAACTCGAGAAGTGTGAAAACGCCATAAACAAAAGCCACACGGGAATGACAGCAAACACACATTAATGTCTGTAACGTCAGTATCACGGCACCGCTGCGCCCGCTAGACGCGGAGAATTAATGCTTATAGCGCAATGAGTCTCGCGTTTCATTCCTCGGTCGAAACTGGTTCGAAACACAAACACACTTACACACACGTAGATAAATAAGAAAAAATATGAAAATGTTATTCTTTTTGCTGTTATAAAGGCAATGTGCAAGCCAAGCTTTTGGTCAATTACCGACACCGCAGGTTTGTTTGGTCGCAAAACTGGGAGTCAGTTCATCTTCATCGTGATTCGATTAGATTGCTTTTGACTGAACAGCGAAAACACGCCCCCTCATTTGACTACACGTTTTGGAATAGAAAAAGAAAAAGGCAACACTCATCGAAAAAGAAAAAGAAAAACGGCTTGAGAGAAGGAAAAGATAAAGCGTTACATTTATTTCTCATTTGTTGTACTAACATAAATATATGTATTTTTACATTTATTTTTCATTAATGTATTTCCGGATTTGTTAATACAAAAGTACATTTATTTCCTTTGTCATTTATATTTGATTTTGGCGGTTTTGGTCCTCCATAAGCTATGTTCAAAAAGCTGATGCTTTAAATTCATACAGATTTGATAAACAGACAACACTGTATTTACTTACACTTCTTTTTAAAAACAGACATTCTAAGCTTTATGTAGACATATGTTTCATATGAGTGATAAGTATTTATTTATTTTATAAGTTTCAGTTCGTTTTCAGCTGATAAAGAGAAGGCAAAACGCGCTTCACACTTTAGTAATTTTTACAAAAACACGACATTCTGTTTTTATTAAGAGTGTAACCTAAAAAATGGGTACTTCTAACATTCAATTGATGGATAACACTTATATGTAAGACCAAAATTGACTTTCTTTGAATTTTGTCTTGAAAAAAGTGCGACTCGACCTCGAAGGGTTAAAAAACAAAGAAAATATATTGCAAATTGAACAAAAATTATGTAAGATTGACTGTAATAATTAACGTGCAAAATAAAATGTCCATCTTAAAAAAAAATAATGGAATCACACACAATTGTAATGCAATAAATGTTAGCAAAGCTACAATATCCTGGATAAAATGAGAATCATGATTTTTATGGTTAGAATAAAGATTATGATTCTTTGGATCACAAGCCTAGAGTAAACTAGTGTCACACTAGTGCCAGAGGTCCGGAAAAAAAAATAATTAAACGAACAAATAAATCTGTCTGCTGCACATGGGATAATAATCCTTTGCTTCGATTCTCATCACACAGTGTCAAATAAACAAAAAGCTCGATGGGGGCAAAGGTGCAAAGACTCTTGGGAAATGAAGTCCTAACCACTAGAATCGACTTTTTGTTATCTATCATTCAAGTGAAACGATATCAAAATGATACGAGTCACAAGTTATGTTTGTTAAATATAGAAAAAAACAGTATGTTTAGGAGAATATCAACGTAACTGAAGCAGAAATGCAAAAAACGAAATATTTTCATCTTGTGCCTGAAAAATCAGGGGGGTGCTTATAATCTCGTAAATACGGTAATTTCGTTTGGCACAGACAATGGATTGTTTTGGTTGGTGTGTTGACATGATCCTGTGCCTGTAGCGTGTGACAGCTGTGTGCTGGTGCTGCTGGAAGACCTGGAGAAGATCAGCCATCTTTACCAGTCTGTGGAACATCAGCTGACCAGCCTCAACGCCAGCGCCATCGCCTGGGCTCAGCTCAACAGACTCAACAAGTCAATGGCCGACATCACGGTGAGCCTCCGTGAGTCTCCGCCCACACGCGTCGACGCCCTAAAACCCAAACCCGGTGTTCCAGGAGGCCATTAGGAACTACAACAGCTCTTTGGACGAGAGCAGGAGGCAGGCGGAGATGCTGGTGGGCGAGCTCCAGACCATGGACGCGGATGTCAGAGAGCTGGAGGAGAAGGTGTGGACGCGTCAGGCCTACGGTTTCATTTTCAGAGGAATCACGCTCGGTTGTGCTTCAGGCGTCGGTTACGCGGCGGAAAGGAGAAGATCTGGAGAACAACGCAAACTCCACGTACGCTGGAGCGCAAGATCTGCTGGGCTTCATCAAAGGCGTCATGAGAGACGTGAAAGGTTGGACTTTACAACTCTTCTACAGTGGTTTCTCGACTTAAGAGTGTCCGAAATACATGGTGCCCAACCCCCGGTCCGTGGACCAGCACCGTGGACAAAAATCAGAAAAGACAAAAAAAACAAATATAGATTTTTTTTATTCATTTTGGATATTAAAAATAATGTCAAATACCATAACTACTGTACACGACCGTCCTCATTGGTTCCAGTACGTTCAAATGTTGGATCACTTCGCTCCAAGTCATTGTTTGAATTGGAACAATTAGCTTATTCGCATGCATTATTACATTTATTACCAATATGTTATCATTTATAAAAAGTGTTTGTCTGAGTTTATGAAGTCATGGCACGGATTAGATGGATTAGGTGTAAAATGCGGCAAAACGTCACATTTCGAAAAACGAAATTTTCGCCGAACGAAGCGACTCTCGGCACGGATTAATTTGGCAAGTAATAATAATAATAATAGTTAATAATTCATTCGATTTTTTATTTATTGTACCACAGTAATGGCAGTGACAGAATAATCGCTCGCCTGTGTTTCAGATATCATAATAGAGGTGAACCGCACGGCGCACAACGAGAGCAAGAAGATGGACGAGAAGGAGCTGGCGCAGAAGATGGCGGAGGTGGAGGCCATGCTCAGAGACATGCGCTTCAGGGACTTCAGCTTCCAGAAGAGTCTGGCCGACAACGAGCTGGAACAAGCCAAGAAGTGTGAGTGACCCAGGACTGTCACAGAAACCAAACAACGAATAAAACACTGTTGGGCGTGGCAGTTAAGGGGCGGCGGTTATGGACCGGCCACTCATATGGTGCATGTTGGAATCTTGATGGTCAAATGCACAGCACAATTTAGACACTGCCCCTAGTGGCCATAACGAAAATCTCAGCTCACACGACAGATCCATGACGTCTTACCGAAACGTTAGCATTTAGCGTCTTAGCGACAGTCTGACTGTTCAAGTCACGTCATGTCATGGTTAATCTGATAATCATTATACTTTATTAGTATAATATTACCGTATTTATGCAAATATGAGCACTCGTTTTTTTTTTTATAAAAAATATTTTTATAATAAAACCACTTTGAAGTGATACAAGTAACAAGTTAGGTTTGTTAAAAAAAAATATATATTTTTTTAAATAGTATTAATAGAGAAAATTAACAAATTTTAAAATTAATTAATTTAATTTATTAATTTTTATTTTGGGCCACAAAAATCAAGGGGGTGCTTATATTTGCAGGGTGCTTATATTAAAAGCTTGTAAATATGGCATTTAATTATTTACTACTATAGTTACAGGCAATATCAGTAAAGGGAAATCTGTGAAGCCTCCACCACGTTGCTTACTTTTATTAAAGAACTATGGCCAAATGAGCTGGCGTGATCAGAAAGACCTTTGATGACAAAGAGTCTAAAGACAAAGGAAAGGACACAAAGCGAAAGGCGGGACAAGATTATCAGGAAACCGAAAGAATCCGAATCGTCGTTAATAATGTCTCGTGGCTTCATCATAATCATGAATGTCAATTACGTGCTTCTTTTCTATGTGTTTTTTTTTCGCAATTTCAACTGCGGTAAATCAAATATTTCAGCGATAAAATAACAAGCTCATTTCACACTCTGCCGGTTCACCTTTTAGGCGTTGTATAGAATGACTAGGCAATGTGTACAAACTTAACCATTTTACACATTCTGACTATATTAAATATTACACATTTCATACTTCCAACTGTTTTGCTCAAATTTCAGGCATTCTATACCCTGCCTAATTTCACACATAAAAATATAGAATATTTTTAAATGTAAAACAAGTATATGAAGCTTTTTCACAGGCATCTCACTTACGGATTTATAATCGAATGCAGTCACGAGCTCTGTTTCCGAAAGAGACGGAGCTTTGACATCGAACCAACCAAAACTCAAGAATATTAGCGCAAACGCTCAAACAAGAATTTTGAAGGTAGAAAGTGGTTTCTACAAAACGTTTTTCGATGTCATTTGAAATCGCAGAGAAGGAACCTAGCTTCAACCACCCCACACATCCATTATTATTAATCACATTGGTATAGACTTGATTAATAAAGTTGGTATGTAACTTCATTTATGAGTCTATAAAATGGTTTTAATTTCATCTCTGCATAACATCGAAAGACAAAACAGCAACGTACATCTTACATACACATCCTACTCGAAAAACCAGCGCACTACTGCCACCTAGTGCATTTACATTTTATTCTTCGCCAGATTTGAGATGAATGTAGTCGTGTTGTGATGTGTTGGTGTCGATCCTTCGTCCAGTGCTGGAGCGTGTGGAGAAGGAGATGACAAACCGCACGGGGAGCAACGAGGCTGATGCCCAGGACATCAGGAAGCGACTGAACCTGTTCAACCAGCAGCTGATGGACCTGCGGGACGCCCTGAACCAGGCGGTCAACAACACGGCGCACACCGTGGAGACCAACAACATCAACCAGCAGCGCATGGAGGAGTTCCAGGTAAGTTCGTTTCAGCTATTTGCCGGCACGGGTAGCTGTAACGTTCCCGGTAAATTGCTGGCAAACTGCCCTGTGTGAACGCAAAACGAAGATTGGCGGAATAAAGTACGCGCTGAGGTAAACGACCGCTCTGAGCCAATCAGATCCTTCGGACGAGGGTCGTGCGTTCACAGCTGTTTAAAAAGTGTCGCCAGTTAACGATGTCACTGTAAATATCAATATTTTGAAAAATGCTGTATGAATGGCATTTTACCGGTAAAATGCCGGGATTGCAGTGTTTGTGTGAACAGCATTTACTGGTAAAGTCGTTCCAGTAATTTAATGTTCATTCTGTAAGTCGCGTTAGTTAAAAGTGTGATGCTCACTAAATGTGACGTGCTAATGAGTCATTTAACGCTCGCATTTTTAGAAAATAATAAACAGCCTGAACGAGAAGCAGAAGGAGGTGGAGAACCAACTGCTGATGGCTGAAGATGACGTGGCCCAGGTCAATGATCTGCTGTCTATGCTCCAGGACTCCAAAGAGGTACGAGTGACAGACCTTCTCAAAGCAGCTACAATAGTATCAAATCGTGAATATAAGCAGCCATTTTTTCCAATTTTAGAAGTTCAAAAACTTGTGGGGTGCTTATAATTTCATATTTCAAAAATGCACATAAACGGCTATTTTTCCACATTTCAAGTCCGGAGCAATCACAAATACCCTTATTTACGTGAATATAAGCACCCCTTTTTTCGAATATTCGACACTCAAAAACTCGCGGGGTGAAAAAAGACACATAAATACAAGACAACCATTTTTCAACATTTCCAGTCAGGAGCATTCACAAATACCGTATTTACGCGAAAATAAGCACAAATTTTCAGTTACAATTTTTAAAACTATTATTTAGTTGAAAACCTCATTGAAGTTAGATTTGTTAAATAAAGAAAACATTTTATTTTTAGGATAAAATTTGCATTAAAAAAAAAAAGGAGAACTGTTTGCATTTCTCTTAAAGGGGCAGGGCATATATCTATATATAATTATAATTTTTTTACATTTGTGGTTAAATAATGCAAATTTTATCCTAAAGTGACTATTCTTTACTATATTTTTTGTTTGTTTTTGTACATTTTATTTTGTGCCTGAATAATCAGGGGGGTGCTTATTTGCGTAAAAACAATAATTGAACATACGCCGTGTCTGGGTCTCTTGTAGGAATACGAGCGTCTGGCAGCTCAGCTGGATGGAGCTCGACAGCCTTTAGTGGAGAAGGTGCAGAAATACTCGCCCTCGGCTAATAAAATCCCCCTGGTGGAGGCTGCGGAGAAGCACGCGCAGATGCTGGATCAGCTGGCCAACAATCTGTCCAGGTAAAACACATCTGCATCGTCTCATAAACGACCTTTGTCGTCGATATTTGAAATATTCCTCTCATGGTAATCACCATTTTAAAGCATTTCCTGCGTTCAGTGTTTTGATTGGGTTCTTTTTTCAAGTAAATTATTTTGATACAAGTTAAATATATTAGCAGCAGTGACTTTGAGGGGTTCAGATTGGTCCAAACACTAGGTTCTCCAGTACTATTACTCCAGCACTACTGCAGTACTATTTCTCCAGTATGACTCAAGTACTATTACTCCAGTATGACTCAAGTATTATTACTCCAGTACTATTACTCCAGTACTTTTACTCAAGTACTTTTACTCAAGTACTATTACTCCAGTACTATTACACCAGCACTATTACTCCAGTATGACTCAAGTACTATTACTCCAGTACTATTACACCAGTACTATTTCTCCAGCATGACTCAAGTACTATTACACCAGTACTATTTCTCCAGTATGACTCAAGGACTATTACTCCAGTACTATTACAGCAGTACTATTTCTCCAGTATGACTCAAGTACTATTACTCCAGTATGACTCAAGTACTATTACTCCAGTACTGTTACACCATTACTATTTCTCCAGTATGACTCAAGTACTATTACTCCAGTATGACTCAAGTACTATTACTCCAGTACTATTACACCAGTACTATTTCTCCAGTATGACTCAAGTACTATTACTCCAGTACTATTACACCATTACTATTTCTCCAGTATGACTCAAGTACTATTACTCCAGTACAACTCAAGTACGATTACACCAGTACTATTTATCCAGTATGACTCAAGTACTATTACTCCGGTATGACTCAAGTACTATTACTCCAGTACTATTACACCAGTATTATTTCTCCAGTATGACTCAAGTACTATTACACCAGTACTATTACTCCAGTTCTACTCAGGTACTATTACAGTACTATTACTTCAGTATGACTCAGTACTATTACTCCAGTACTGTTTCTCCAGTACTATTGCTCCAGTATGATAATAATAATAATAATAATGAGTATTTTTAAGGCGCTTTTCACAGTTTTAACTGTCTCAAAGCGCACATGTAAATATGTAAGGGAAGTGATGCTTTTTATTCAATTTGTCGTCTGGATTGTTGGTGTTGACTAAGTGGCTGCGGTTATGACAAGACAAAGACAAAGACCAGCGAGCAAGCACATACGCAACAGTGGCCAGGTAAAAAAACCTCTTTAACGAGGAAAAACCCTGGGGAGAACCCGGCTCACTGGTGCCAGTCTCCTCCGGCATTCTAACACTACACAATCAGTGCGTTGGTTGTTCCGCGTCATTTTTAATGATGATTCTGGAACGATGTTTCCCTCCTCAATGGGGAAAGAGGCGGCTCCACTGCTCCAAGCCAACAGCGTCATCAGGTCCACAGAGGTCGAGGAAGCACCACCGATGATTCCGAAGCTCTAGGAGATTCCGGTCGTACGACACTTGGCGCTCAGGAGAGGAGGAGGAAAAAAAAAAAATAAATAAATACAAGGCAATTAGAAAAATTCAAGTACTATAGATTTTGACAATTTTCTGAAGGTGCAGGTGTAATTCGGTTCCGAGCACTAACTAGGCAGCCTTTCTATACGATATATTAATATTTTCTGTAAGTTATTATAACAGGTCAATATATGCTTCGTTGAAGAGATGCGTCTTCAGTCTAGACTTAAATTGACTCACTGATTCTGAGTCTCGAATTGGACTAGGCAGAGCATTCCATAGTTTGGGTGCTAAGTATGAAAAGGATCTTCCTCCCTGGTAGATTTTAGAGATTCGCGCTATTATAAGCTGGCCGGAGTTTTGAGAGCGCAGCAGTCGTGTAGGCTCGTAGTAAGTGATGAGCTCACTGAGATATAGAGTAGCTAAACCGTTTAGTGCTTTATAAGTGATTAAGAGAATTTTAAACTGGATGCGATATTTAACAGGTAACCAGTGTAGCGACATTAATATGGCTAAATTTTTTTGTTCTGGTTAGTAATCTAGCAGCTGCATTCTGAACCAACTGAAGTTTATCTATTAGTTTAGCAGGAGAACCTCCCAGAAAACCATTACAGTAATCTAACCGTGATGTCATAAATGCGTGTATCAGTCTTTCTGCATCCGGTCGGGAGAGTATGTGACGCAGCTTTGAGATGCTTGGCAGATTTGAGTATGACCAAGTACTATTACTCCAGAACTACTCCAGTACTATTTGTCCAGTATGACTCCAGTACTACTCAAGTACTATTACTCCAGTATGACTCCAGTACTACTTGCAGAAGATCCTGTCTTTAGCTGCTTCCAACTTGGTGTAAAATAAAGCGACATGAGGAAAGTGTAAGATTGACTCTGCGCCCCTATTAAGATTTAAAATAAAAATAGCTAACATTATTCCCACGCTGAATCATGTGACAGTATTATGCTTTACGTCACCTTTGTCATGGCTGATCAGAACTGGAATCGGATCGGAACATCCCGAGTAAAAATGAAAAAATATTCTTGCCAATTTTGCAATGCTGCTGTTGTGACGTGAAATTTCCCCGTTGTGGGACTATTAAAGGCTTTTTCAATTCAATTCAATTCAAGGACTTGTTAGAACAATAAGATCTCTTATTACTGCTCATTATTTTGAGAAATAAAGACTATGTGGCTCAAAGTTGAGCTCAAAATCTGATTGTACTGGAAAACCAGGGATAGACTGTGGTCCAGTTGTTAAAGTAAGGAAAGATTCGTTGATGTCTACAACATCTGTTGTCTTCTGCAGTCTGATATCTGGCTCCAACCAGTCGAGCTTCATCCAGCGCGCCCTGAACGCGTCCCGTGCCTACACCAACATCATCAACAGCATGATGGAAGCTGAGGCCGCCGCCAGACAAGCCAACGAGTCGGCCACCGAAGCTCTGAAGGTAGTCCGAGAAAGCTGAGCATGAGAACACAGCCTTCTGCTAGCCGGTGCTTTGCTGATCCAACTGGGATTTTTCAGAACACAGAAGACAAAGACTTGCCTCTCAAAGCAGCCGCTTTCAAAAACAACAGTTTGGAGCTTTTAAGGGCAGCAGAGGAGCTGAGAAACAGCAGTCAAGGTAAGAAGAACAAGATTCTGTGGTCCCTCTTCTGGTGGCTAACTCGTTTCAAACTGTCGGCAGGACTGAAGCCTAGCTTGGCCACCCTTTTGAAGAACTTACAGGATGCTGAAAAGAAGAAAGAGGAGATGCTCAAAGACCTGAGGGACATCGAGAACCACCTCAACATCAGCCGAGGTCCACAAAGTCTACTTTGACCTCGCAGACGCCACTTTTCTTTACTGAACGTTTAATGCTTTGACAGACGATGTGGCGAGTGACATTGCAGCAGCCAAGAATGCCGTGGAGCAGGCCAACGACACGGTGACGAACATCACCAACACCCTGGCTCCAATCCAGAAGCAGCTTGAGCAATGGGAGAAGCAGTACGGAGACTCCAACACCACCAGCGACGACATCAACAAAGCCCTCAGTGACGCCAACACTTCAGGTTCCTGCGTGTGGATTCTGAGGTGCGAGGTGTTCTGGGACCTTGTCATTAATCGGAAGTGTTCCCTACAGTGGCGGCTCTGAGCGACACTCTTCCCAAGCTGATCAAAAAGCTGGATCGTCTGCAGAACACCTCATTCCAACCCTCCAACATCTCGGACAGCATCCAGAGAATCCGACAGCTCATAGATCAGGCCCGCAACGCTGCCAACAAGGTACCACACTGTGCACCCTCTTTAGTACACCTCCCGTTAAGGTACATGTTGTGAATTGGGCAGGTTTCAAAGCTTTTTGCATTGCATAGCATGCAGAAGAGAAGCTCTCGCTAGAGGGAGCAGACACTCACAAGAGATGTCCGGAAGCGTACCAGGAGGATCAGACGAGATGAGATGAGAGAGCTCCAGGAGCTAGTGAGAGAAATCAGACACTCAGGAGAGAGGTCCTGAAGTGGTTCTAGTAGGTTTTCACCCCGGCTGTTTGGACCCCAGAGTCTTCGACCCAAGAGATTGAACCCATGGAGCATTCCACCCTAGGATTATTTGCCCCACAGATGTTTCTTACCTGTCCGTACAGGTCGAACACTCCGGGGTTGAAAAGTCTGGTCACCCTGGAAGCGTGTGAGAGGCACTAGTGTAATAGAGGTCAGACATTTGTCAGAGAGATCAGATGCTCGCGGGAGGGATCAGACATTTGAGAGATTTGACATTTCCGAGAGCGGTCCGACGTAAGATGGATCAGATGTTTGTCAGAGAGATCTGAGACTCACAAGAGACGTCCGGACGCACACGAGATGGGGATCAGACGCTCACGAGAGAGGTCCTGAAGTGCGCAAGAAAAATCAAACGCCTGTGAAAATGGTGTAGAAGCATCCGAGGTTCAGAAAAGAGATGGGAAGCACACAATAGGGATCAGACGCTCATGATTTAGAGGTCCAGAAGCATGCTAGAGGAATCAGATTCTCGTGAAAGAAATCAGACGCAAATGAAAGAGGTGTGGAAGCATGCTGGAGGGATTAGATGTTTGCAAGGGAGGTCAGTAGGCCCACAAAAGAGATCAGATGGTTGTAAGAGAGGGATCATACTCTCCCAAAAGAGGTCAGGAACCATGCATGAAGGTTCAGGCATATGCGAGAGAGACCTAAAGTGTGTGGGAGAGATCAGATGCTTGCGAGAGACCAAATTTGGTGATAGATAAGAGAAGTGCCTGATAGAGATCAGACATTTGTGAGGGAGACCAGACCTTGTGAAAGAGATTGAATGTAAGTGAGAGAGACAAGATACTTGCAAGTGAGACCAGAAGTGTGTGAGAGAGATCAGACACTGGTGATGGAGATCAGAAGTGTGTGAGAAAGATCAGACACTTACGAGAGAGACCTGACCTTGCGAATGAGACTAAATGTGTGTGAGAGAGACAACAGACTTGCTAGAGAGACCAGAAGTGTAGGAGAGAGATCAGACGCTGGTGATGGAGATCAGTAGTGTGTGAGAAAGATCAAACACTGCTGAGAGAGAAATGATTGCGCGAAAGACACCAGAAGTGTGTGTGAACAGACCTCTTAGCATTAGATGCTCAGAACTTGCTCTGCAATGATTCGCTCTCATGTTTGTTTAACGAAAAGCACTGTATTCTATATTGGTATTCAGCATAAAGCATCTGCCTAACGACTAAAAGTGTCATCTTCTAATGTCTTTGTCTTCAGGTGAGCGTGTCGATGCAGTTCAACGGAAACTCTGGTGTTCAGGTGAGGACGCCCAGCAACGTCGCAGACCTGGCCGCCTACTCCTCGCTGCAGATGTACGTCAAGCTTCCTCGCGCACGGAGACGCCGTCAAGCCGACAGCCCCAAACCACAGTTTGTCTTCTACCTCGGCAACACAGATGTGAGCTCGGATTTCTGAACTGTTTTAGTGTTTTGAGGGCTTTCTCTAATTGAAACGCTTCCTTCGCTGTAGGCTGAAAAGGATTACATGGCCATGACACTAGAAGGAAGAAAACTGCGCTGGTTCTTCAACGTGGGAGGAGAAACGGCGCAGGTGCTGATGACGGAAGACGTGAATCAAGACTACTTCAACAAACTCACCCTGGAGAGGTGCGAGCAGAACGTTCTCGTTGGCCGTTGACTTGGGGATGGTAACTGAATCTGCGTTTGCCATCTGCAGGACTCTGCAGTACGGGCAGATCGCCATGGCTACTGATACAGAGAGCTCTCAGATCTCCAAGAAAAGCATGGAAGCCAAAGGGGAAAGAGGTTTACTCAACTTGCCAGCGGAGGAGACAGTGTTTTATGTCGGAGGGTATCCCACCACGTTCAGCGTGAGTACAGCAAACCTGTGGAATGCACTTGGCTGTGTCTACAGCAGAAGGTCTCACGCTTCCTGTCTTTCAGCCTCCGATGGATCTGAACGTAACCTCTTCGAACTTCTTCAAGGGCTGTCTGGAGCTTCAGAGTCTCAACGAAGAACTAGTCAGTCTCTATAACTTTGAGCAAACCTTCCAGATGAACACCACGACGGACCTGCCTTGTTCCAGGTCAGAGGAACTGGCCTTGATCTCTGGGGGTTTCTAGCAGGCCTGTTTGTGACCATCTGCTTTTCTTCTGGGTGCTTTAACAGGAAGAGACCCACTAACACGCCCGAGTGGGTGGTGGACGGGGTCTATTTTGACGGTTCAGGCTACGTTGAAGTTTTGTTCGAAGCCAAAAGTTCCGATCGCTTGTTTGAGCAGTACGTCAAGCTGGTCTCGCAAAATGGAATTCTGATGTTGTTTTTGAGAGAGGTGAGAGAGTCCTTGAGATGATCGAGGAACACGCTCCGGGTAAGTAACCTGAGGGTTTTTTCACACGTTCCTTTGCTTCCACAGGACAAGTATGTGTGTGTGGCAGTGGTTGACGGCCTTTTAAACGTCTTCTACAATGTCAACGGAAAACTGACCAGGACGATTGACAAGACGTTGGATTTTAGAATCAGCACAGCTGAATCCAAGTTTGTGAGTAACACCTTCTAACACATCTAGTGGTTTCTAATCGGGGTCTTAGTTGTCATTCGGTTGCATTTGTCATGTCTTTTCAATAGTTGGATGTGATCTTTCAACTCGGAAAGAGTGAAATGCAGGTTCGCATTACTCGAAAGACAATGTTCTCGCTCTCCAGCGCTGAGCTCAACTTCACCGGAAGCTACTTCCTGGGCGGAGTCCCAGAGGATAAGATGCCTGATGGGTAATTAGCATCAGTGCCAGAGTTGCCTGATTCCTACACACTGTGTCTGATTCCACACACTGTGTTGTTCTACAGCCTGAAAGAGCAGTTTGGGAATCGCGGCTCCATCAAGGGCTGCTTCAGGGTCATCAAGGCCATGAGAGGCTTCGTCCAGATGAAGACCATGAAGAGTTCCGGCATCAGCTACGGCTGCCCGGATGACCTGCTGGTACAAGATCATTCCCGCCCAAATCACTTTCTGGAACATGTGACGTCTGCGGGATTATGAAATCTTGTATTAGAAAATGTGTATTAGAAAAAATCCAACTATGTATTAGAAAATGTCCCCACATTTTTTTTATG
Organism: Paedocypris micromegethes; assembly: GCA_028031935.1. Taxonomy (NCBI): domain Eukaryota; kingdom Metazoa; phylum Chordata; class Actinopteri; order Cypriniformes; genus Paedocypris; species Paedocypris micromegethes. The sequence goes on along the minus strand of CM051495.1, from coordinate 4,373,681 downwards.
GATTATAAGGTGCACACTCAATTTTGATTTTAAGTGTGGTCCAAAAATATGGTATTTTCAAGACTTGATAAATCTTTGTTTGAGGACCAATGTTAGTATGTAATATACATGAATTCCAAACCTGATCCCTAATCCCAATTTGATTGATTGATTTGAAGATTGAAACACTTGATCAGTGTCATTGTAGACCAGGTTGAGGTAAATCCCGAAGTCCAGAAGGTGCTTTTACCACGTATAAACCCCAATTGTTATTGGGAATAAAAGTTACATTTTCCAGAATTCAGCAGATGCTTTAGTCACCAGGAAAGTACCAATAATTGCTTTCTGGGAATTTAATGGTATTGGCATCTGGGAATTGTTGCCTTCTGGGACGTTTGGTCAGATACCCAGATAGATGGGAACTGATTCAGTTAAGCGACTCAACGGTATTGGTCATGAACGCCGTTGCTCATCCTGTGATCGTCGTCTTTCAGTTCACTCGAGAAGCTCACTTCAGCGGTGACGGCTACCTGGGCCTGAAACTGAGCGACGTGCCGGATCTCCCAGACAACTTCTACGCAGGGGTCGGCTTCCGCACTGACCAGGCCAGCGGATTGATGTTCCACCATCAAGGCCAGGTACCAACGCTCATTCCTCGCCGTAGTCGTCCTCGCCAGTGATTGGGGAATGGGACTGTGTGTCCAAGAGGTTGCAGGTCTGAATCCCACTCGGGCTGGTCTACAACTCTGAGTGTCCTTGAGTAAGACGCGGACCCCCACGTGCCCCCCCAACATGCCCCCAAAGTCTTCAAACTGCCCGGAATTTCGATACGACCCCTAGTGGCCAAACTGAGAACCTCCCCGTCTCTCTCTTGGTCTTTCTCTCCTTTCAGAGCGACGTCTGTCAGGTTCTTCTGGACAACGGTCACGTGCTGGTCGGCACCGGCAAGAGCGAGGTCAAGTCGGCGAAGACGTACAACGACGACAAGAGTCACTACGTGTCTTTCTACAGCAGCGCAGACGGGTGACGCACATTCGCCGCGTTTGGTTGAGGCGTTGAGGATGGCGACTGACGTTGGGCTGCTTTTGGTTTAGCTTGCACATCTATATCGACGACGTGCTGGAGGCCGGACAGGAAACCGGAAACACCGTGTCCAGCGTGACGGCGCTGTCGTCTGACATCACATATCTGGGCGGAGCCCCGGCGGCCGGCGGCCTCGCCAACCTCACCGGCTGCCTCAGCAACTTCTTCATCAAGAGGTGTGTGTGTGTGTGTGTGTGTGTGTTCTGAGCAGGGGTGTAAAGTACTTGAGTAAATGTACTTTGTTACTTTACTTAAGTATGTTTTGGGCTACTTCGTACTTGTACTGAGTATCAAAAATAGAAGCAGCTTTTACTCTACTCCACTGCATTTCGGTTTGAGTAACTACTTTTCACTCCACTACATTTGAATTGACACTTATTGTTACTCGTTGCATTTTGATTATGTGCGACAAATTAATTTTTATCGCGATTTATTTTTTTTATTACGAGGCGATTTCGCAATCTGTAGTTTGCTGAAGCTAAATGTGAATTAGAAACCACATGAACGTGAATTAGAGGCGTGAATTTAATGTGAAGTTAAACTCTACAGCTCTTCCCTGACTTTACAGTGGTATTGTAATGTTACCAAGCCTATCATGGCAAAAAACAAAAAAAATTTAGATAAATTTTTTTGTGTAACGTGAATAAACGTGTGATGTCTATTGTAGGCAATGACTTAAATGACTTCAGTAGAATCAAATCAGTCAGCTCTGAATTGTATTTATTTATTTTTTATATTATTGTTATTTTTGTTCTGTATCTATTTTGTTTTAACAATTTTGAAACATGGAAATGTCAAATTTCATTTCTGTATTAGAAAATAAAACCTCATGAATAGAATTTTTTTCACTTTTCTTTGCTTTATTTTAGCCTTAATTCAGTATGAGTAAAACACTTAAGTCGTTTTAAAATGTGATACTTTGCCTCAAGTCTTTTTTTATAGTGGTGACTTTTTACTTGTATTGGAGTAAGTTATACAGCACGTATCCGTACTTTTACTCAAGTATGGCTGTCTGCTACTCTTTACACCTCTGCTTCTGAGACTCTCAACGCTGCTGTTTCCCACCAGAGTGAACGAGCCACAGATTGTAGAAGACCTGAAGAAGACCCAGGAAGGGCAGAAATACACCTTCAAGTGTCCGGACTCCTCCGAGCCCCTGGAGATACTGGACTCTCCTCGGAGGAAACACTCCAAGGTCTTTTATTTACAGCTCTTTGTTTATTCTTTAGTCATGTTTGATATTTCTGTAATGAAAACAGAACGAGTCAGTCTAGGTCCCAAATGCTAATGTGGGTGACCCCTGGTCTAATCTGGTGACCCCTGATTGGCCCCTCCTCCATCAAAATCAAAGTTAACGTAAAGAATGTTATAACTAGTTTCTATACAATTGATATGTAGATATTATATTGTTGATACAATATTTACCAAAAGCACTCTTGTTTACCCGTAGTTTTGTGTGTATTTTTATCATATTTTATATATCTATAACAGAAGCTTTTTTAACTCGGCCAGGGTTTTTTCATTTCGGTAATTATTGTTTTTCTATTTGATTTTGTTTATAGCCATATTTTGTATTTCAATAGCAAAAGGGGCCAAAGGCCACATCTGTGGCGCTAAAAATGCTAAATCCTGGTGCAGATGCTAAAGTTGACCCCTGGTGACCCCTGATTTGCAGATTCACATCGTAATTTCATTACAGTGTTGTACCACAATGCTGTAATAAACTACTACTACTACTACTACTACTACTACAACAAAATCAGTTAACATAAAGAATATTATAACTAGTTTCTATACAATTTCAAGGCCATTTTAGATATATTTACCAAAAAACACACATTTGTCATATTTTGTTTCAGATGCTGTTTTTAGCTTGACCTCGGGTTTTTCAGGGATTATAATGATATTATTTTTAAAAACAAAAGCTTTATACTATATTTTGTTTATAGCCATATTTTGTATTTCTATAACAAATGGGTCCAAATTCTACAGTTGTGGCACCTAGTAGAGATGCAAATGTTGACCCCTGGTGACCCCTGATTTGGCCCGCCAGTCACAATAAATTACTATAAATTGTCAACAATCTTAATTTTTACTTGCGATTGAAAATGACTTCATTGCAATTATAATCATGTAATGTTTAGTTTAGGGATGTATCATTTAAAAGACAACAACTTTTACAAGCTCACAAATAAAGCCACACATTTACAGCAAACCACCCTTCAGATTCAGAGCGTGCTCAAACCATCACTGAATCTAGTGACATTACAACAGTGTGTTCATTGGCTTTTATGCGGTGCGCAGTTGTAATCGTGATGTAGGGCTGCACGATTAACCGTTATCGAATCGATACCGCGGTTTTTAACTACAGCGATTTCCAAACCGCAGCGGTAGAGCACTTGGTTCATAAGAAAGGTGGAACTTCAGCTATTTGGAGCTTTTTTTTTTTGGTTTTGCGAACAATGACGTGGAGCAAAAGACTGGCAAGTGTAAAATGTGTCGACGTGAAGACACAGATCTAGAGGAAACACAACTAATTCATACCAGCATCGTAAAAATCACAATAATATTAGTAATAATAATATCACACTAATGTTTTATTTTTGGTGATTTTACATTTTTTTTTTACAATGTTTTAAGTAGTGTATTTTCCATTTTGCCTTTTTATTACATGCCATCGGAGCATTTTTTTTTTTGGTTCCAGTCAAATGTGTGCAATGCAAGTTCTATGTTTACTAAATGACAGTAGATTGCGATAGACTTATTTTCTTGTTTTCCAATTCACAGTAAGAGTAAGGTATTTTAAAATAATGTTTTATTAAGGATTATTCACTTTTTCATTGTTCTGCCAGTGACAACATTTTTTGATTTAATTTCAAATAAGAGATCATTTTTTATGTTTCTGTGTTTCAGACTGTCAAATAAAAAAAAACATGACAAATGGTTATTTTCCATTCTTATTCTCTTTAGACTCAGCTACTGTATTTATTCATCACGAAGCATCAAACTATTTAATTACCTCAATCCCTTTGTATGTAGTTTATTTAACCGTGTTGTCAAAGTAACAATATATTTTATTAATACTTTTAGTTTCATGCACTTAAAAGTGCAAAAACCGAAAATCGCATGGAAATCGCAACATTTTTCAGAAAATTCGTTTTTTTTCTCAAAACCGTGATGTTCTATTATTGCGTCACTCGCCCTGTCGAGAAGCTTCAAGCGCGTGTCTCCACCCAACAGAAGAAGCCCGCCGAGGCTCCGAGGGGCCGGATGATGGCGCGGGCGTGTCAGGGGGAGGAGCCAATCCAGGAAGCGGGCGCCCATCACTTCAGCGGATCCTCCAACAGCCACCAGAGATTCGACGGCGTTCCTGCGGCGTTCCTCAAGGCGTACGTCCCTCACCCCATCACCTGTTCTCCTGGTGTGATCCACGCCCTCTCCCCCATCAGGCCTCACGTCTCTCTGGCCATACGCCTCAACTCCTCCTCCGGGCTGATCTTCCACGTGCCGGGCGAGAAGAGGCAGAGGAGCATGACGCTCTCCCTGAAGGACGGACGCCTGGTGCTGCTGGTGAACGGGGGGAAGAAGAGGACCACCATCAGCGGGAAGAAGAAGTGCGACGACGGCCTGTGGCACACGGTGGGTGGTGGGAGGGGCCTGGGCGGAGCTTGTGAGGCTTGACGTGTGGGGGGGCGTGTCTGCAGGTGTTTGTGAAGGTGGAGGGCGAGCGGGCCACGCTGACCCTCAACGGCATCGACGTGCAGAGCAAGCGAGTGGGCAACGGAGGGAGCGTCTTCGGCTCCTCCCTCTATGTGGGCGGGCTTCCCGCGGACCACGCCTCCGCCACGGTACGCCTGTTTATCCTCTTTTTACCAGAAATGATGTTCTTTTTTTAATTTGCTTCGCTAGTTGGACTTTTACAAGCGCAATGAAAAAATGAAGCGTTAATGATATTGAGATATTACACGAGTTGTGACTAAATATTCACTTTTATGATCAATCTTTCGTGGCTTACCTAAACATCGCGCTTGCAATTATTCTTGAAAAGGCTTGAAATTTGTGTAGAAACATGTCTTTTTAATGATCGGCACATGCGCACATGTCGTTTGAAAGAGGTGCGAATGATTATTCGCCATTACGAATTAAAAATTGATCGTGTGTGTTAATGCGCTAATTTTGACAGCCCTTATTTAAACAGAAACTTTACCACAACTGTACAGTGCTGGAGAAACTTCAACATGGAAAGTGTAGGAACCCGGATAAATGATACCGTATTTCCGCGAATGTCAGCAATTTCAAGTATGTGCGTAAATATAAGTCCCCAGTTTCCCCCCAAAAGATGTATCGTGTATTACATTTGTAAGTGTATTTGTGAATTACATTGGTTTACGACATTTACATACAGACGTGGCAGGAAATGACGCACACACATTGTAAAGCCGTGTGTGTGTCCTCAGGCTGGCTTCACCGGGTGTGTGCGTGAGCTGAGGCTGAACCAGGTGGCGCTAGAGACGCCCTCCAGCAGTCGGGGCGTGGCACCCTGCTACCGTCAGCCCCTGCAGCCCGGGCTCTTCTTCTCCAGTCAGGGAGGTCACATGACCATCGGTGAGTCCCGCCCATCACCCGTCCCATGAAATACCCAATAGTTCTGTATTTCAGATCGTAATTCCACGTCCCATTGTGAACCAATGGGTGACTGGTTTCGTCCCGTATTTTTCATCGTCTCATGTCAACATTTTATGAAGATGCTCCTCCCCTTTACTTTACTTTATAGTCTTTTAGCAGACATTTCATTAACATTTTTACAGTTCAACAAAGTCCTGCTTTCCCTTGGAATCAAACCCATGATCAGGTGTTTCAAACGTCAGCGCTCTTGATGTTGGTCAACCCAATTTTTATATTTTAACCAAATATATATATATATATATATGTAACACAATGCCCATGTGTAAAGAAAAAAAAAACTACTAACTAGAAACCTTCTATATGTTTTTGAAATTAGAAATGTTATATAAAAACTTTACTAGCTAATGCTTGTAGCTATTTTATGTATGTGCCGTTTCAGTGTTTGAATAGTTTTTGAAAAAAATTACCAATATTTTATCCCACTAATAAAATACAATTATCATTAGAGACGTCTGTGGAGTTGTAAAAAAGACTATATAAATTAAATTAATACATTTTGGTGTTCATACTTTTCTGAAAACATATTTTACACTGCAATCACAAAGTGACGTCAAATGCCTCCCCGCCCACCCAAATCGCCCCGCCCCCTTGTAATAACCCCACCTCATTCTCTCTCCTCACGCCAGACCAATCGCTGGTGCTGGGCCGCGACCTTGAGATCCAGCTGGAGGTGCGACTGGGGTCAGACTCGGGTCTTCTGCTCCACGCCGGAGCCACCAGGAACCAGCAGCTCAGTCTCTATCTCAACCAGGGCCAGGTGATTAGACCACACCCACCATCAGCTGACAATCACGGGAGATAGAAATGCGGCTGGTCAATCGAGCTTGAAACAAAACCAGTTTCGGAGGAAACCAGGAAGTCGCGCATCAACACAGTCGACTCTAGTTTATCGAGACGCAACCATTTGCCCCAATTAGGCGTCGCCGGACACGCCCCCTTTCCGAGCGGATCAATGGCAAACAAACTCTTGAGACACGAGCTCTGAAATGACATTATTATTTTCTACGTGTAAAAATGAAACGTCTTTTTTTTTTTACGTGATTTTAGTGTTGGAGATATTACATATGTCATTACAAAATACGTCTTTTAATTGATCTGGTGGTGAAAAGTTTGTGTCTGGTGGTGGTTGTTGGAATTGATCCAAAAAAAAGACATTTGCAACTAGTCCTTCAGTGGCATTTTAGCAGGAAAAAACCGTGCAAATTAAAACGGTGATTAAGTGACGGGGTGAAAGTGAGGCTGGTGGGCGTGGCTTCCCCTCTCTGGCCACCTGAACTGAATTAAGAGAGTTTACCTTCGTTTACACAGATTTCGCTTCTCGTTGCTGGCAACTTCCACCTCATTTCTCTCATTCTCTCTTACATTTTCTCCCAACAAGGCGGCTTTTTTTTGACCCAGTTAGGCGTCGCCGGACACGCCCCCTTTCCCAAGGGAGTCTTTAAAATGTTCTCTTTGTTCTCGCAATCACTCTTGTAACACGACATTGTGGTCTTTTTTCAAAACGGTAATTTCATACGAACGTCGCTGTCTAGTGGTTGTTGCTTGCTTGAACTGATTCGCATTTTTCAACTAGTCCTTTAGGGGCAGTTCAGCAGCAAAAGGATTGTAGGTTGGAAATAAACAGTGATTAAGTGACGGGTTGAAAGAGAGGCTGGTGGGTGTGGCTTCCCCTACTCTGGTCACCTGAAATGACGTAGGACTTCTCCCAATCAAGCGGCTGCCACCTTTTAACCACTCAACTAGACTAAACTGCATTCACTTAACTCATAAAATAGACAGATTTTGCGCGTCAATAAAGTGTGGAGTGATGTCAGAGCGATTGGGACCATCAGAACCGGTTCATTTAGTCGCCAGCCAATCACACGGTTTGAAGGGGGGGGGGGGGTCCTGTCATATCACGATATACAGACGTGGACAAAATTGTTGGCACCCCTGAAATTTTTCCAAAAAAACGAGTATTTCTCACAGAAAAGTATCACATTAACACTTGTTTTGCTATATACATGTTTATTCCATTTGTGTGTATTGGAACAAAACAAAAAAGGAGGACATTTTTTGTTCGTTATTTTTTTTTGTACGTTTAGACTTTTCAGAACCGGTTAATTTACTGGTTTACTAATTTACCAGCCAATCACACGGTTTAAAGAGGTACAGGAGGGTACTGTCATATCACAATGAATATATATATATGGTTATTTTATGGAATCAGACTAGTGCCAATATTATCAAACGAAAAAAAAGAAAAAACTAATTTCGATGACTTTTCGATGAATCGCCCATCCCCTGGTTTTTTTTTTTTTGCAATCTGCGAAAGCGTAAAATACATTTTTGATTGAAATTTTTTTTTGTTTGTTTCTTTTTTTTGCACGTTTAGACATTTCAGAACCAGTCCCTTTACTGGCCAGCTAATCACACGGTTTTAAGGGGGGGGTACTGTCATATCACAATGATGAATATATATATACATATATATATACGTACTTCATAAAATATACACAGAGTGTACGACAATTCCTGATTGGATGGGAGTTTAGAGACGCTTGACGATGACTGATGTGGGTTTGGCGCAGGTGACGGTGCGGCTGAACGTCGGCTCCGGAGAGTTTGGGGTCAGTCTGACGCCGGACGAGTCGCTCTGTGACGGAGGTTGGCACACGCTGGCGGGTAAGTGGCACTAATCGGACGCGTTACGTATACGTCAAACACGCATCTACTCACGCGCTCTCGTCTCCAGTTGTGAAGAAAAGCAACGTGATCCAGCTGCACGTGGACGCGGCGAGTGAACACGGCGTGATGCCCGGGCGCGGTCGATCGGGTGGCGGACAGGAGAGCGTCTATCTGGGCGGCGTGCCAGGTTTGACCACACCTTTTCACCCGATAAACGAAAGGAATGGGCGGTAGAAACGATACAAAACTGGCCCACGATAGAGATTGTAATTCTAATGTACTACCGCGATAAATCAGTCCCTCCAGGATTTCCAGATTGCGCCAATTCACGCACATCCGCGATTTATTTGCGACTTTGCAATTTTCCAAGACTGACATGACAAACTAATAGTTTAAACTTATTTGACTAAATTTTCAGTACAGTGTAAGTTTCTTAACTAAAAAGACACCTGTTTTTTGTTCTCTACAACTTGGCATTTAGGAGCCACGGTCTTACCGTATTTTCTGGACTATAAGCCGCTACTGTTTTCATAGGTTTTGAACAATGCGGCTTATACAAAGGTACGGCCATTCCATTTTTTTCCACCGCTAAGGGCGCTCTAACCCGGAATTATAATCCAAACTGAGACAAAATAAATGCAAATACGCTACTTCCTCTTTGCTGATTAAAACTTTAAAAAATGATATCTGCTAAAGTTGCTGCCGTGTTAAAATACAGGTTAGGAAAGGATCTATTTAGTTACATACATGTACATTTACAATTCAAAACCGTTCTGTTCCTGTAGTAAATATCTAATCCAAAAACAAACATATCTGTGGCTTGCAAAACTTTTTTTAATAGAGTGGATGCGGCTTGTAGTCCAGAAAATACTGTAAACGAAAAGTCTTTCTTTCTAAAAGGCACTACATTTAGTTGATTCATCTGCAACATTGTGTTGTTTAACTAGTTTTGCCTAATAAATGTTCTCTTATAAACTCATAATGCGATGTTTCTTAAAAAAAAAAAAAAAGAAAAAAAAAACAGCAGTTTGTCTTTCCTTAGCATCTCTGTAACCTGTTCTGAAATTATTATAATGTATATATCGCAATATTTATATTAGGCCGTATTGCCCCTCCCACATGGAGACTTGACCCCGCCTCCTCCTCCCACAGGCTCTGTGGACGTGCCGGACGTTCCCGCGGCGCTCCGCTCTTTCCACGGCTGCGTGAGGAACGTCGTCCTGAACCACCGTCCCGTGGCGCTGACCAATCCGCTGGCGCTGTCCGGCTCGGTGGCCACTCAGGGCTGCCCGGTGTGACACGCCCACGCAACACACCAGTATCTCCAGGTGGCGGGTTTAATTTAAACGGATATTTATGCTGGTTGTTTTATGGAATCAGACTAGTGGCAAAATTATCAAACGAGAAAAAAAAACTAATTTCGATGACACTTCGCTTAATCGCTCAGCCCTCTCGTTTGGTTTTTTTTTTTTTTTTGCAATCCGCGAAAGTGAAAAACACATTTGATTGAAACTTTGTTGGTTTGGTTCGGTTCAGATTTGTTTTCGTTTGTAATTTTTTTTGTTTGCAATCCGCGAAAGTGAAAAACATTTTTTTATTGAAACTTTACTTGGTTTGGTTCAGATTTTTTTCCGTTCGTTATTTTTTTTTTTGTACGTTTAGAACCTCTAGTTCCACGAGGGGGCGGGGCTTACTCTGATTGGCTGGTGAGAATCTGAAAAACAATTATCTGGAGCGTACGAAAAAAAAAGAAGTGGGGGGAAAAAACATTTTGAATGAACATTCGTAACCCACATTTGTTCGTTTGGTTAACCACCAAATTTACGTTGGTTTTTTCCCCGCCACTAATCTGATTCCATAGTTTTTCTAATAATAGCACTGAAAGTGTGAGATTCGCACGAGTCGACGTCGGGCAAATGTGCGTGTCAATCCTCGAGTTAGTGTGATCAGAGTTCAAAACTCTCCATTCGTTTAGCCAATAAACACGTCTCTTCTTCACACTCGTTTGGCCTCACGTGGTTTCTTTGTCCTCCGCACAGACGAACGAGACTGACGTTTGCGCTGTTTGTTTGTTTGTTTTAATAGGGTGACTTTAGAAACACAAGTTATCAAGTGGTGTGACGTGAGCGACTACAGTCAGACGTTAGTGAGGAAGGAGGAAGTGGTTTAGTACTGTGACGCCTGATGTTCTAGTCCAAGCTCATGTCCTCGTCGTCTTCCTTCCGCTCTTTGGAGTCGCTCTTGTCGTCTGACTGGGAGTCGCTGCCCTCCATCGCCTTGGCAAAGGCTTCCACATCTGCACACATGGAAAGACGGCGCTCAAAAAAAACAAAGTCAACATTGAATTGTAAAGGAACATTTATTTTTAAATCGAGTCAATTAAAAAACAAGCGATATTAGTGGAAACCGAAGTGGATTTATTATTATAAGTGCAAACAGCAGAGATTATGAAGGAGAATAATATTAAATATAAAAATTAGGCAATATTATTGTATTCAGGTTTTGAATGCTTGCGATTAATAGCTCAGCAGCTAAGCTTATTCGACAGCTGTTCTAAACTTAGCGGTGGAAAAAAAATAAAGTTTAGAATTTGTTTAAAGTTTAAATCTAATAATTTAAGTCAAACTATTAGACTTAAATAATGCACTCATTTTTGATGCACAAAATAAAAATCATGTAAAAAAAAAAAAAACGAAATGTGAAAATGAATGGGATTTTTACTCATTACCAATGACTTTCCTGGTGTTCTGACTTTTACAAAAACCTAATATTTCTGACTAAAAATCTAAACCTAATACCTTCCCACAATCCACCTCACCTCCTTTATTGGCGGCGTCCACGGCTTCGGTGGGCAGGCCGAACTGGTTCATCAGAGGGCCGAGCTGACCCGAGGCTAGCGCGCTGCTGAACATGCTCATGGCCTGCGGGAACACAGATAGAAAAATGATCAACAAATCAAAACGAGAAAAATGAGCAAATAAACCAACCAAAACAACTAGTGGGAAAAACGAAAGCAAAAGGGGAAAAGAAAACAACAACCTGCTTCTTCCAACGGGTGAAAGAACAAATATGCAAACAGTATTTCAATTTCCAAAGAATTTCAAAACAATAGCATTTAAATATAAACAACAATTCAAAATACTTCATTACAATACAAATAATTATTAACTTCAAAATGTACTCAATCAACCATAAACAAGCGAAACACCCGAGCACTGCTCCCCTGGACCATCGGAATCAAATGGTTTAGTCCTAATTGGAGCTAATGGGGATAAATTGGGCGTGGCAGTTATTAGTCCCTCCTTTGCCCGTCAAAAGCCACGCCCACGAGAGAAGCTCGTCCGGATCAGTCCAGGTAACGTTTGCTCAAACAAAAGACACTTGCAGTTAATATTCAACACAATGTCCTTAAATTGATAAGAACTTGCAAACAAATCAGAAGGATCATTCTACAACTCTATAACTCAAAATCTATTTATTGTTGTTTCCTCACTGTTGTCTTTTAAATTGTCCCTATTTGTTTTTCTGTTAAAAAAACTTTTTGCTGCTGATGTACAAAAAACTGAAAATAAAGTAATTTAACCCTTTACTGCGTTCTGTATCAAATTTTATACGCTTTGTTTATTGTCAGATTACAGGGCCTTAAATTAAAATTATTTTTCAAAAAACTTGATCAATTCAAACATATACTTGAAATACATACTTTGATCAGCAGGTGGCAGCATTTATCCGTTCCTTTGCTTTTCCACAGCAGTGACCACTAGGGGAGCCGCTCCAAATTTGGACCAAACATTGATTTTTTCCGATTTTTATAAAAAACTAGTTTTTGAGGTCTAGGGCGGAGAACAGTAACATTTTTGCTCAAATTTCTAAGAGAAGGTTCGTCTGGTGGGTTGCTTGAATGTGGCGTGGTACATTTTTGTGATCGAAATTTTAACTCCTTCCTTTATTACACAATGTATCTTGTGGTGATACGTTAAAAACAACATTTAAAATGATAATAAATTATAATTTTTTTCATTCTTTCATTTTTTAAATATTTTTATTCGAAATATTGCGTTGAATCGGAAAAAAAAAAAATCGTTTAAAGTTTACCGTCTGGTAGCCAGCAGTAAAGGGTTAACAAAAATGGCGTGAGCAATGTTTCTTACGATGTAATGGAAGTGGTGTAGTTTAATCTTATTGTGTGGCCATCACACGCACCTGCTGGAACTGTGGAGAGGTGAGTGTGTTCTGGATCTCCTCGGCGCTCTGGGGCAGAGACTCTCCTGAGGGCAGGTAGGGCATCAGTCGCTGCTGCACCTCGGGGTTGGCGAGGATGGGCGCCATGACGTCAGGGGTCAGCACGCTGGCCAGGTCCACTGCAGGGCACCACGCAACATTAGTGCACCTTTGACCTCCTGAGACCCGGCGTCCTCTTTAGGTCACATATCATCACAGGGGCTTTCTAAGCGCTGTTTAATATTTCTCAAGTAAATAAACAATCAGCCATGTTATAGTGATCCTACATTACCACCTAGTAGTCTCCGATCGTCAAAGCGTATTTTGCAGCTATATCAAAAATGGCGAAAAATGCCAGAGATTAGAACTGAAGTTCTGTGGGCTGCAGTGCGAGACGCAATCTTCACAAAAGAAGTATTTAAATGTATTATTTATGGAAAATTATGAGTGCGATGTTTAGGCAAGACTTGTCCCTTTTATTAGAACGCAAAAGATAGATGAAAATAAGTAAATATTTAGTAGTAACTTGTGTAATATCTCCAACATGAAATCATGTAAAAAAAATGCTTCATTTTTACACGTATTGTGCTTCTAAAAGCCCAATTAGAAAAGTAAATTTGAAAAAGAACCTCATTTCAGAGCTGGCGTCTCAAGAGGGTAATGGCAGGCACCCACCCTGACACATTTTAGTAATACGTATATTTATTTGTTCATTTTATTGTGATCGTGTTTTAGGATTATGTGATTGTTCTTTACTGTAAAGCACTTTGGTCAGTCTGCTGTTTTAAAAGTGCTGTTATAATAAAAGTTGACTCGACGTTTTTTTTTTCTAAAAAAAAATTAGTGAATAGAAGCCGGTCCGCGCCATTTCATCGAAGAATAATTTTTATGCTTTGATGCAAAATATTGTACACATAATACTTTTGTTTTATATACGAAGTTATCTGGAAACGTTTTTAAGTGAAACTCTCCATCTAAAAGTCCATACATTGCAGGTAAAAAAAAAACAGAAGTGGGGAAAAAACCGGAAGTAAAAAAAAACGTGATTAATGGTGATGATAAAATTTGACGCGACAAACCAATTTAATTAATCACACAAGTTAACGAGTTAACTTTGACAGCCCTAATATATATATTTATATATATATATAATGCTCTCACCTCCCTGGCCCTCGGCCCCCGCGGCCGGCACGTTCATGGTGGCCAGGATGCTCTGCAGGTCGCTCAGCTGGATGGGCTGCGTGCTGGAGGAGGGGCCTGCGGGCAGAGAGGGCGTGGTGGGCGTGGCCGTGGGGGAGCCGGCGGAGGGGGCGGCGGGGGTCACTGGGGTGGTGGGCGCCTGGGCGGAGCTGAGACGCGCCTGGGTGGAGCCGGAGGAGGGCGTGGCTGCTGCAGACTGGCTGCGAGAGCTGCGCAGGAAGTGACACGGGAGAAACATGTTTTATCAAACCAAAAACACGTTTTATAACAGACAGGAAGCAACAGCCTTTCTGGAGTCACTTTTTGCACGTTTTTGTATTTTTCTCACTTAAATGTTATTCAAGTGTATTTTTTATCTTGGAAATTTTGTATTTGAATTTTTATTCATATTTCAGATTTTTTCTTTATATTGATGTATTATTTCTTTATACACGTTTGGAATAACATTTTATCTTTATATCTTGTTTTTATTGTATTTCCCTTTACACATTTGGAATAACATATTTTATCTTTATATATTGTTTTTATTGTATTTCTGTTCTTTATCTATTTATTGTATTTCCCCTTTGCACATTTTGTTGCATCTCCCCCATCCCCATGTTTAAATGCTGTTTAAATTTAAATGAAACGATCAAAAACACATTTCACTACATGTTATACCACGTATAATTTGTATGTGACAAATAAACTTTGAATTTAGACAGACAACAAATCGAAACCAGAACAAACCTCATCGACATCCGTTACTAACATTCACCAGTGTGGTGAAACGTTCCAAAAAACGTCTGTCAAATTATCAAAATAATGAATAATTGCATCTTAAATACCGTATTTATTTGAATCGTACTTCTTCCAGTGTTACTTAAGGAAGCTTTCACATCTGCCTTTTTTTAGTTAGAAAGCGACAATCCAACTCTGATCCGCACCAAAAGCCGACCAAACAAGCGCACCCAGACCAAAAAAAAAGCTGCTCCGAACTTGAACCGTACCAAATGCAAAAACCATTTTTTTGACTAAATCCCACTAGCTTTCTCCTGAAGTGAAAAGGGACAGCATTCAAATATTTTTTGCAGTCGCATTCGCGCTACACTCTCGAAATATAAATGTGTATATAATAAAATGTTAGTCTCAAGCACATATAAGTCAGCGCAGTCGTCTCTCCAGACTAAATAACAGCGTGTCGTCTATTCGCTTAATTTATGGAATTTACCCGTAATTCTGATTAGTTGAAAAACAAGTTAGATAATATTTCAAGGACACATCTGGCCAATGAGTGACGTGAATGTTGTCACATGACTGAATTTTGGTTCGGTTCGGATGAGAGCAAAAAGTGTGTGTGAAAGGGACTAAAATGCCAGAGAAATGCAACAATAGCCCCTTTCACACATACAGACATTCCCGGCAAAATACGTGTGAACAGACAAATGCCGGGAATATTCCGGCACGGATAGTAGTAACGTTCCCGCCATCTTGCCTGCATTCTGCCGTGTGTGAAAGCTGAACGGAAGATTAGCGGGAAAGTGCGCAGAAGATCCGAGCGCGCTGACTCCACCCACTGCTCTGAGCCAATCAGAACATTCTGGCGAGGGTCAACAAATTCTCAAAAAAAAAATTCAATTCTCTCGCGCTCATTTCATGCTTCCGCGGGTCTAGCCGTTCAAAAGGTATAATAATAATAATAATAACAACACTTATAATAATACGGTACAGTTATTGACGCCGTCTCTTATGGAACAATTACCGCCGTTATTCATGTTTACAAAGGCGGAGCTGTTTAAAGCGTGTCGCCGGTTGATGATGTCACAGAAAATCCTGGGATTTGGAAAATGCTTGTGTGAAAGGGGCTATGGATTCATTTATTGCCCTCGGTCCGGACCAAATGAACCCAACTACAGGTGTGAAAGCAGACGTACCTGGAAGTGGAGCTGCTGGTAGCCGGACCACCGCTGCCCAACAGACTGGCCAGACCAGGACCAGCGAGAGCACCAAGACCACCTGCACGAGACACACCGGCTCTAAACACAACACTATAGTCTACTACCGTATTTACTCGCTTAGAAGACCACACCATTTCCTAAAGATTCCGGGCGTCGTCTTAAAGGCGAGGCTATGTTTTACTCTGATATCAGATATTTTTCGCAGATATCTCACTCCTGCTCGCGAACACAAACAATAGCAAACAACAAACAATAAACAAAAAGAAAAAAAAAAAAGAAAGAAACTATAGCAAAAACAAACAAATTAAATTAGTTGCCATGACGTGAATGAAATATCGGAAATATTTCTATATTTTCGCTTTTCCCTAAAACGTCATACCACCAAGCTGTGGGATCAAACCAGTGGCAAAATGATCCTGTTTGAATTTGAAAAGAAGTCAAAGATTTGTGCTCAAGCGGAATACACTATGTGAAACACAAAATCCGGTTCCGAATCATTTTTTTACTTTTTTCTCGTTACTAGAGCTGCACAATTCTGGATAAAATGAGAATCATGATTTTTTTTTGCTTAATAAAATATCCAGAAAGAATTGTGATTTATTCTATGTTAAATATTCAACCCTGGATATCAGGTTGTCAAACAGCAACATAATAATAACAACACATATTACTATTTGCTTTAAAAATTAATAAATGGAATGAAAAATAGAATTGTAAAAATTAATGTTTTAAAGAAAAAAAAATCATTAAACGTAATAAAAATAAACATTCCAAGTATTATGTACAGTTGTGGACACAATTATTAGCTCCGTTTAAAAGTAATTTTGAAATACAGATCAAACAATGATTCTTTTGTAGGCGGGGCTAATCATTGTGCTTTCAACTGTAGATGTTTGCTGCGTTTCGTCTTCTGGCTTGAAACCGCAGTAAACACACAAACACACATAGAATAAACAGAAATCAGAATATTAAGCCATTCTAGCTCTTTTTTTTTGTATTAGGTACGCATCAAGTACGCATAACTACTGCAAAAAGTAACGAGTTTTGCACGTAAATTTGACCAATAACGTGATTGGCAGACTTACCCAGTCCACCCAGTCCTGTCGGTCCAATCAGCTGCATGAGTTGATTGTGGCTCATATTACCCAGAAGGCTTTGCAAGCCCCCTTCTCCTTGGCAAAAACAAATTGATTATAATGGGACACCACAATTTATTAGACACTCATTATTATAATAATGTGACAATCAAATGTAATATTAATTGTAATAATTAGCTATAAAATGTAATAATTAACGGTGTCACGATCCTCCAAATCCTTGATACGATTACTTTTTCGATTCTTAAGTCAAGGTTCAATGCTCGAATAAAAAAAAAA
>CM051495.1:4321300-4337083 GCA_028031935.1 Paedocypris micromegethes | reverse complement strand
AGACAGACAGAGAGAGCGGGAGAGAGAGAGAGAGAGAGAGAAAAGAAAGAGACAGACAGAGAGAGAGACAGACAGAGAGAGAGGGAGCACGAGCGGCTTCCTACGGTAGCTTTGTTTCTGGTCTTCGTCGCTTTTTTTGTCGCTTTATTTTTTTTTTTTACGTGAAACCATGATTTCCAAACGAAAACGGACTTTGTTCAAAATAAAACAAGCAGATTCTCTCTTTAAAACTAAAACAGCCGCTCTTCTCTTAAAGGCACAGCGCACTAGAAAATGTCGTATGCGCGTCACAGGTGTGATCTATTAATTCAGTCTGTTACACTGCTTTCTGTGTTCGATTAGTAATGTATGTGCCGTCATTGATTGTTGTAAGTTACAACTAGTAACGAAACTAATGTGTAATACTGTATTAAGGTGTTTATATACTTATATAAAAATCAAATTCATGAATTATCACGGTATCCACGGTACTGCAAAATCCATATCGTGGCACATCTCAATAGCGGTATTCACGTTAATACCGCTATACCGCCCACACCTAATAAGCACCCTATCGAATTCTCAACACTCAAAAACTTTGGGGGTGCTTATAATCACAGATTTCAAATATGTGCGTAAATATTACCCCCTATTTTTCTGTATTTCAAGTCAGGAGCAATCAGAAATCACAGTCAAAACAGTGTAAAATAAAGAACACGAGCAGGAGTACAAAAAAAAAAAAAAAATCCAAGAAATAGACACAATCAAAACGCTGGGTGGCTGCACAGGGGATAATAATCCTTCCTCTTCACACGGCGTCAGATAAACAGAGAGCTTGAAACAGATCTGAGCTTGAAACTATTGCTCTGAGCATGTGCGGAGTCTGACTGGATCTTGGGAAATGAAGTCCTAACCACTAGAATCCACTTTTTGTTATCTATATTCAAGTAAACATGAGACGTGCCACAAATTAGGGCTGTTAAAGGAAAAAACGTTTTTTTTAAGAGAACGTAACGTAATTGAACCAGAAACAATTGAATGAAATCATGAAATGAAATGAAATCCTGTGTAACCACTGCAGAAAAACAGTTAAAACGCTCACAAGGTAACGCGACAAACGTGTAGTTCCACGTCCGAGTAGAAACATGAAAGGGTTAAACACGATGACGCGCATCTGAGTAAAAACTGACAAGTACATTCATTTTTATATAGTGAAATGATACGATCACATCCTGCAACGCCGTTTAACAGAGTTCGATTGTCATTACGATTACATTACATGTCGTTTACATTGATAGGAAAGTGAGGTGATGCATTGCATTTTAAAATGTTTGTTTACAGGAGATGCAAGAAAAGCAAAAGATATATCTTATTAGAAACCATATCTTATAATAAACAAGACACATGTCATTTAGAAGAGAACTGCTCATTTTCCATATAAATAATTAAATATTAAAAATAATGTATTTTGTTCCCAAATGTGTAAGTTATTCATTGACTTTTTTTGATAAACAAAGGAATTGTTTGACCGTGTTTTAGTTTCGGTTGTTGATGTTCAATAAATGATAATATATGACATTTGTGAGTGATTTTAAATCAAGATTTTAAAATCAAGTAATGCACACTTTATTAAAAATAAATAAATAAATAAATCTCTCACTTTAAATGTGAGCATATTTATTGTACAAAACATGTCAGAGAACCATGAGGGCAAAAAAATGTTAATAAATAAATAAAATAATTGTTTATTAATCGTAATCGTGTTAAAAGTTTTAATTAATCGATTTCCGTTCCTTTTGTAAAGTACGTAGAGCGTCGGGTCTGAGCATCCGAACGTGATCTGATGAACACGGCTCTCTGAGAAGGGCGGAGAAGACACGAGAGAAGGAGAAGGTCCAGCCCTGGAATCTGACCGTACCTGCGCTTCTTAATTCCATTCTCCTGAGGAAGAGCGCCGTTGTTCTTCTGAGCGCCGTCCGACACTAAAGCGTCTTTAAAGCTGGCGTCTGAGGTGCCTTCACACGACTCGTCTGAATCCAAGCCTGGAACACAAAATGCCGGTATATTGCTGGCAAAATCCGTCATGTGTGAACAGACACATGCCGGGAAATTCGTTCAAATGTGTAGCTCTTCGTAGAAACATTAAAGGCGGGCTTCCTACACTTGCTGAAAGATAAAATTAATGAACTTTCAAGGTCCAAGTTTTTCCAGCACCGTACAGTTTTGGTAAAATTTAAAGCTGTGCCTAAATCTACGGAATCAGATTAGTGCCAGAAATATTGAACGTAAATTTCGAAGAAACGAACAAAAATGCTTCACATTTACGCTTGTTTTTTGTTTTTCTTCACGGTTTTGTTTGAATCTTTTTCTTTTCGTTTCAGGTTTTTCGTTCGCTTTTTTTTTTTTTTTTGCACACGTTTTCGTTCTAAACTTTTTTTTTTTGCGTTTGGAGTTTTGTCCCGAGATTCACGTGGGGGCGGCCCTTCTCTGATTGGATGGTGAGAATGTGATTGACAGCTGCATTCACGCTGAGAATGTGAACGACTGGAAGAGGGGGAGGAGTTTAGCTAGTTTAACACATGATCACATGCTACAAAAAAATCTGGCTTATAGAATAGGAATATTTTAATTTTGAAACACTTCAACTTGCAAAAAAAGCCCCAGATTCACCTACAAATACACAACTGAATAATAAAGAGTTTCACATAAATTATTAAAACAGTTTATCCAGAAACTTGTTCTCTGTGAAGAGGTTGTTAAAATTCAAATGATTTGTAGTTAAACCAGTGGTGTAAAGTATGAGTAAATGGACTTTGTTACTCAAGTATTTTAGCTACTTTATACTTGGAGTATCAAAAATAGATGAAACTTTTACTCTCTACTTGACTACATTAGTGATTGCGTATCTGTATCTTTACTCCACTACATTTGAATGGACACTTACCGTTACTCGCTACATTGTGATTGCGCGGGACAAGTCGGCATCTTTTTCTACCGCGGTTAATTTCTCTCCATTTTTAAACATTGAGACGTTAAATTTCACATCTATATTAGAAAATAGTCTCACAAATAAAGAGTTTTTCCACATTTCTCGATGTTTTTGAGTGAAACACTCAAGTTCGTTTAATACTGTAGGTCTACTTTACTCAAGTCGTCTTGGAATTGGTGACTTGTAACTTGTAATGGAGTAGTTTTCACAGTAATGTAACCGTACTTTTACTCAAGTCTTCTTGGAATTAGTGACTTGTAACTAGTAATAGAGTAATTTCACAGTAAGTTACTCTTTACTCCTCATCAGCCTTTCTCGCATGAAATAATTATCTGCTCAAAATTGGAATTTTGAAAATTTATTAGCCGTTAAATTACAAATTTTACAGTGTCACTGAAACTAGTTGTTGGTGGTTTTTACTCCAGATTCGCTTGAAACACACTTGGAACTTGTGTGCCAGTCGGTCGACTTTTCTCTCTTTTTCTCTTTCTCTTTCTCTCTTCTCTGGTCGCAAACCCACTAATAAAACTCGACTGGACTATTGTTGATCCCTCCATCAACTTCATGCCATCCGTGTGAATAATTGAGGGAGCGAGCGAGGCGATGTAAGCAGACACCAGGCGGGTGGCATCGCTCGGTCACGGTCACGGCGGGTAAACGCTCTATAAAGTATAGCGTTTTCTTCAAACTATAACGTCTGTTCTTCACTTTAGTAATAGTTCTGTAGTTTAGTGTAGAGGAGATCCATACATCCATTTTTGGAAGAGCTTTTCCATTTCTGGGGCACAGGGATTATTATCTGTGTGAAAAATCTGTAGAAATCTTGCCATCTTATCCTCTTGAGACCCGAGCTCTGAAATGATATTCTTTTTTTTTTTTAATTGCTTTGCTAGTTGGGCTTTTAGGAGAGCAATAAGTGTAAAAATGAAGCATGATTTAGTATTGGAGATATTACATATGTTCCTACTAAATATTAAAAATATTGATAATAATGTGTATAAGTGCATCTAATACTTAAAATTAGGGTTAGGGATTAAAAAAACCCGGAATTAAAACCCATGTGGCTCCTTTTAAGGCAATTTGCTTGAATTGCTCCTTCTTACAACATAACAGGCTCATGTAAACGTGTTTATGCTTTTTATAACACAAGTTTAAAAAGAGTTAAAGAACTGCGTGCAACACATGCAAGCTTCCCATTGGCTCTTCCAAGGAACGAGTTCATCTGACGATTTGGAGCAGCTTGATTCGCTCTATCAGTGTTTCTCAAAGCCTCAGTGCACTGCAAACCAAGGGTTGTATTTATTCTTGTACTCAAACGTTTATTTTCGGTTATCGGGGAGTCATGTAAATGATTTGTCTGGCATATTTATTGGATATTCATTGTGACCAACAAATTGAAAACTACATCGCCACCGTCTAGTAGAACGCCCCCTCTATTAGAGCTGAAAATTTGAACATGATATTCTATTAGAGGTTTTATGGGTACGTTTGTAAATTCATTTCGATGCTTCTTTGTGAATATCGTTCAGTCCTGCTTCTTCAGCGAGTCAACGGTGGAACTTGATTTTTTATGGAACAAATTGGGTAAACCAACTAAGTATCCCATTACCAGACCAGACAGAAGGTGATGGGTATTTTTTTGGGTCCTCACCTGTGACGGCATCATAGAACTCGTCCTCATTGTTCATTTTAGCCGGCACGGTCTCTAAAACATGGCCACTTCTTCTTCCCTTATCTCTGGAGACCTCCACGGCTTCCTGGAACAGAGAGAGAGCGAAGGGTTAAACGGACGTGAACGTGAAGAGTCCACGCAGTCGTCGACCCGGCGAGGCTGAATCGATCA
Source organism: Paedocypris micromegethes (assembly GCA_028031935.1). Taxonomy (NCBI): domain Eukaryota; kingdom Metazoa; phylum Chordata; class Actinopteri; order Cypriniformes; genus Paedocypris; species Paedocypris micromegethes. The sequence continues at coordinate 4,332,272 of CM051495.1, read as the reverse complement.
TGAGTCATGTTTGGCTGAAACCACTATCAGATTTCCAACCAAAGGTGGAGCCACGCTGGGTACATAGAGACGGACAGATATTGGGTTGAACTTTGGAACAGACAGACACCGGGCAAACCCTCAGCTCCAGATGACTAGAACGTTCTGGTAGATTGCGATCAACCTTCTCAGAGATTTCGTTTCGTAAAATGCTCTGACACGTAAAATGAAACGACAAACCACGACACCATCCAAACAGGACCATACGAGAAAAAAGTTCTTGCTCAACATTCGCCACTTTGACGCAAAGTGCAATGAGTCGTTGGACAATATCGTTTAAATCCATGGTCAACAATCCCATTTCGTCAAAATGGTCCGTAGATGAAATGGTATCAGGCCGTCCAAGTATTGAATCAGATTAGTGCAAAAAAAAAGCACAGATCAGCCCTTTTTGTTTCTAAGCTGTAGAACATTTTTGTTCATAGTACAAACAAGGAATAATGAATAAAAAAAAAAACAAAAAAAAGTCTAACTTCATAAAAAGATTTCTGACATTTAGAAAAAAAACAAATTTAGATTTTACATTTTTGATATAAAAATTAATTTCAAATACCTTAACTACACGACCGTCCTCATTGGTTCAAGTAAGTTCAAATTTTGGATCACTTTATATTCATCTATTGGTAGAACTGTTTTTTTTTTTAATGCATGTTTAAATTATCAATATTAACTAGGGGTGTGACGAGATCTCGTAGCACGAGATCTCGCGAGATCAGATGCTTCTCGCGAGATGCGATTGGATCTCGTGATATCGCGAGAATTTGCCGCCATCTTTTTTTTTTTCACATGTGGAAACAAACATTTTTAAAGGATTCGTGCACGAGCGTCCCGATGTTCGCGCTGGCATGCGCGGATCCTTGCGCTCGCGTTTCAATATACTGTGGCTTAAAAAACCGCGAACTCAGTAACTCCTCTCGCTGAGAGAGCGCGGATCTCCGCCATTGCCCCGCCCCCGCGACAGGTCAGACTCACTACTAGATCGTTTGTGAATGAACTGTGTGTTTGTAATAAGTGCAGTTTGTAAAATAAACCGATTATTTCAAACAGTCATTAGTTGCACATTTGAGTTTAATCTAATGTGTCTAATACACGTGTACATTACAATCCAAACGATTCACTCTGCAGTAGAGCAGATATATGAGAGTAAACCAGCTAATTACTGCAGTAAAACTCATTCAGATGATGTGAGTCTCACCAGCGACATCGTGAAGGGAAAGAACCTCACGTCCTGAAGAAGACCCGTTGTTTTAGTCAATTGACTGGACACTTTCAATAAATATGGTTTTTATTCTACATGTTATGTTATGCATTGCATAATATGCTGCATTGCAACATGTAATACAAAATGTGGGGTTTTTCGAGCTAAAATGAACACAGTGAATTTAATCATAATAAAGTACATTGATGTTGAGTTGAACTTGATGCCAAAATGATTCTACCATTCTTTGCAAGTTACTGGAAGACTTGTATTTGTCTATAAAAGGTGTGTTTAACGTCTGCGCTTAATGGGTTTTTTATACTATTGACAGTTAAACATTTTTTGTGAAATTACTTGACTGGCAATTTATGGCATCATATTTTGTATGATCAATATTATGTTGGTTATTTGGTTATCACTGCAAGCAATTGATGAAAATAGAAAGTGAAATGCATCAACAGTTTTGAACATTTTAGTTAAATAAAATACAGATAAAATCTTGCTCTCCTTATATTATTTGTCAAAGATTTATTTTTATTTAAAATAAATCTAAATCTCGTCTCGATCTCGTGAGCCTAGTGTCGCGTCTCGTGGGAAAAGTGTCTCGTCCCACACCTAATATTAACTGATCGTTTGGTTGATTATATATGAGTGATACATTATGTTGTTTTACTGCCGTTTGAATTCCCGTTGTTTCCCGTTTTGTTGCTACAATCAGTATTAATATTAGTAAACAAACACTTGTTATTATTGTTTGGGTTCCGAATTTAGTTTGTGTTCAACTCAACTGTGTGAAACTGCTCAAATAATAGTTAATCGCTACAATAACAGACATTGTCTCATCACTTACATTAATTAATTAATTTGTTAATCTATTAGACACGTTGACTTGTTTTACATGAATTAATAACATTTGTTTACATTAATTAGAAACATTAATTTGTTTAAAGAGTTCAGCATACCTGTGAAATACATATGTTCTGCAAATCTTTGAATTGTTGCCTTTATGCTTTTTTTTTTCTTCACAAAAACATATCATTACTCAAATTAATTATGAATTATTATACTAATTATTCTGGCTATTTTTTCCACACCCCAGTAAGTTTTACACTAGATAACCTTTTATACCACATGATTTACTCAATTGTTAAAAGTGCATTTTGTTAAATTATGATTCAACTTTAAATGTCATTTTAATGGTGTTTTAGTGTTTATGGAAGATTATGTCCCTATACAATATTAGACTAGTTTGCCATGTTGGGACACATTTAAAAGTGTTTGGTTGATTATTTGAACATTGTGTTTTATATTGTAGACTAGGGCTGGGCGACTAATCGTAAAACTATCGAAATCGACATTCAGAGCTTATAATCGTTCAAATTTGTCCAGGTCAATTATTTAGATTATTTTCCCTTGCAATAAATGCACAGGACATATTTTATTATAAATAATATCATATTTTATGTTGAGATAAATGAGTTATTTTACTCAGTAAGATTAACTGCTCGTTATCTACCAATGTAGATACGAAAATATAAAAGATAATTTATTCTGTTCAGGTAATGCACACGTCGTTCAAATATCTCTCACTTGTAATATTCGTCCATTAATCGTACTCGTGTAAAAATGTTCAATGAATCGATATTTTGGCATAAAAGCCCATTGCAGACTGTTTGGAATATGAATGTATTTATTATGTAAAGCATTTACTGTTACTCTTTCCTTACCTTTCCTTAGCTGATCAATACAAATACGTCTACAAACATTATATTTACTAATGGTTTCTATATTCTCTACACGTCTACACTAAAATCTTCTTATCACATGGCAGCTGTTTTATTACCACACGCATCATAACATGTTCAAACGTTCATATTTGCAGCATTTTCATGCCAGTAAATCCACGCTGACGTGTTAAAGGCGGCGTAATAAATCTACTCGTCGTGTGGAGTGAAACCATGTGACGCGTGGAGGAGCGATTGGTTTCGGACCAGCACGATCATGTGACTGTCTTCTAGCGGGACGGTCAAGGTTGTTGGGGAGTTAGGAGCTTCACGGGTCAAAGGTCAGGGGTCAGACGGGGAGGAGAAGACCACTGTGCTTGCTTGCGTGGGTTTCCTCTGGTTCTCCGCTTTGCTCTCGCGGTCTAAAGAGTTCTCACGGTTCTTCTGCTTCCGGCTTTTTCCCCATTCTCATGCGAGAAATAAAGTAGAATCTTTCTTTTTTAAAAAAGACAGAAAGAAAATCTGGAAAGAAAGAAAGAACATCTGGAAAGAAAGAAAGAATGAAAGAAAGAAAGTCTGGAAGGAAAGAAAGAAAGAAAAACTAAAAAGTCAAGAAAGAAAGAAAGACAGAAAGAAAGAAAGAAAAACTAGAAAGTCAAGAAAGAAAGAAAGACAGAAAGAAAGAAAGACAGAAAGAAAGAAAAACTAGAAAGTCAACAAAGAATCGAAAGAAGAAAGAAAAAGAATTTGGAAAAAAGAAAATCTGGAAAGAAAAAAAGAAAATCTGGAAAGAAAAAAAGAAAATCTGGAAAGAAAAAAAACATTTGGGAAAAAAAGAAAATCTGGAAAAATAACAAAGAAGGAAAGTCTGGAAAGAAAGGAAGAAAGAAAATCTGGAACAAAAGACAGAAATAAGATCTGAAAAGAATGAGAGAAAGAAAGAAAATCTGGAAAAAAAAATAAATAAATGAAAACCCGGAAAAAAGAAAGAAAATCTGGAAAAAAAGAAAATTCGGAAAAGGCTGAAAGAAAGAAAAAACAAAAAGAAAGAGAGAGACTAGCATCCGCTGCCCTCTGCTCTCAGATCAACGTTCCCTTCAGTGTTGTGACGACCGCTTACATCATCTGATGACATCATCACTGTGCTGTGACATCAACGAAAAAACAAACGAAAACAAGAGCGATTTAATCGTCACCGTGCGCTCTGATTGGTCATCTCTCTTCGACACGCCCCCTCGACAGAACCGCATTTAGGCCGATAACAGCGTCCACGGTGACACTTTATTGAATGATAGTATTGAATAAGTCAGTTATAATAAAAATAATAATACTATCAAGAGACAAATATAATAGAATAATAATATTGAAAATTGTTGCGACTAAATTAAAGCGTCTACAAATGACAGAACATTCCCCGGGATTACTCGAAGGTGATCTTAGATTACGCCTCAGTTTCATGTTCTCGGCAGGAATGTGGTCTGACCTGTGTGTGTGTGTGTGTGTGTGTGTGTGTGTGTGTAGATTCCAGACGCTCACACACATTACTCAGCAGTTCCTCACGTGCACTTTACAATCCCAGTGAGTTTACTCACCGGAATGTGCTAGAACCTTAGACAGCGTTTTACACGATAGAAAGAAAGAAAGACAGAAAAGAAAGAAAGAAAGAAAAAGAAATGACAAAAAGAAAGAAAGAAAGAAAGAAAGAAAGAAAGAAAGAAAGAAAGAAAGAAAGAAAGAAAAAGAAAGAAAGAAAGAAAAAGAAAGAAAGAAAGGAAAGAAAAGAAAGAAAAAGGAAAGAAAAGAAAAGAAAAAAGAAAATCTGGGAAAAGAAAGAATGTTAATGTGAATGTAGCTCCGGAACACAAAAGTAATCGGCATCATAGTGTTTACACGCTGTAGTCTGGAAAGATAGAAAGTCCGGAAGAAAAGAAAGATGGAAATTCTTGGGGAAAATAAGTCTGCAAGGAAAAAATAAAGAAAGAAAGAAAATCTGGAACAGAAAGAAAGGTGGAAAATCATGAAAGCGAGAAAGAAAGAAACAAACAAACAGAAACGAAAAGAAAAGAAAGAAAAAAGAAAGAAAAAGAAAAAAGGAAGAACAAAAATTTCCCCATTGAGGAAAAGAAAGTCTAGTGTTGTCACGATACTAGAAATTACAACTACAATATTTAAAAAAAAAAAAAGGCCCGAACATTGTTTTTTTTCAGAGTATTGATACTTTCTTTTTTTTTGCTTTTTTCCCCCAATATGAAACAAAAACATCACAAGACTGGAACGTGAAAAAGAGTCTAAATGAAGGATCCTGAGACAATAAAGTGCCAAAAGAAAGACGATTTTCTAGAAAAGAGAAATGAAAAAACGTTGCCGATGTCTCGCTTTCATCTCTGCTACACAGATCATCAAACGCAGACAATTTACCAGCAATTAATATTGTGACGCACGTGTTGTAGCCTCTTAGCTACTAATCACAAAAAAATGCCTTTTAAAAACAAGTTATATATAAAACTAATCTTTGGTTTCTACCAGGTTTCCACCGGCGTGAGTCATAAAGATCCCAGCCTGGATTCCAGACATTTATACGCTTTTTTGTTTGCGTGTGGGTGTGTGTGTGTTTTACTTCATAATGACGCGTCATTTGTCTCTGATCTTCACTGTGATACAGAAATAAATGTGAATGTGGCTCCGGAAGACAAACCGGCGTTGTAGTATTTACACGCTGTAGGTAGGAAATAATAAAACAAAACAATTCATGAAAACCTCAATGATTTAAGTTAAAGATAAGATTCAGACGTAAACAAAGCAGGTTTAAACATTTTCGTTTCGCAACACACGCAAATATTAATTGGTATTGACAAATGCATCCGTTTGTGAAGTTAATGTTCACAATTTAATAATAATTGAGCTTTATTAATCTCTCAATTGAGAAATTGATCTCTGCATTTCACCCATCCGAACAAACCCGGTTTGCCTGCGCCATATAAAAAGTGTGTGCGCCATATAAAAGTAGCAAGTTCCTCGCGAATGATCTCGTTAAAACTGGGCATCAAAACAAAGAGCGAGATTAAATAAACTAGCACGGTTGAAAAAAAGACAGTTTGTTAAATCACGAAACGCTAACGCGGCTTTATTTACGCTTTTCACGACTGTGCAATAACGACACACTTTTTTATTAAACCATAATACAATAGCCAAACTACTACCATGAATATTTAGTATTATAGTATTAGTCTAAACACACGTTTGAAATAATCTATTTGATTGTCTTTAATAAAAATATCCAGACAGTCTGGGAGTTAGTTTAAATTAAAACATAAATTAAAATATATTTTTGTATTTCCAGTTGTTTGGTGTTGTTGTTGTTGAAAAATGTTTTTTGCATTATTTTTGTATGGTCAAAACTTTTACTCTTGCACTTGGTCGATAAATGTTCTTTTTTTTATTGATGTTTTTCAACTGACTCATTCTGAACAGAGCAAACCAGACACTGCAGAGGAACTATATGACAAAACTGCCAAAAACACTTACAAATTTTAAACCTTTTAAGATTGGTTGCAGAATAATTTGTGCAGCAGTTCAGTCAGAGAATGTGTGAATCAGAACGAAGCAAAAAAAAAAAAAAGGTGCGGTATTGGGTATTGGTGTGGGACGACACAAAAATGTTTACTATGGGCGCCACTGAGCTAAGTGACATGTTTCCGAAAGGAAGAAATGAACCACCAGAGGAATAGAGGGAAAGCAAAAGAAAATACGAAAAGAAAAGGCAGAGAATTATACTTGTTCTGTTTTTGCTCAGTTTTGCTGCACTTTGCACTAAATCTACATTAAACATAATATATATATTTTTTTTTTATTTTTTTTTTTTTGCGATTATTGGGATAAATACACAACACGTCGACCTGGGCCAGTGGTTTTGATATTCGGGCTAGTGAACTTCAAAAGTTACTTCAAAAGTTAAAAGGAAATTTCCCGTATTGTCTACCCCTGTGTATGTATGTGCGTATATGCAGTGTTTACATATACGCTGTAAGTAAGAAATAGCAGCACAAAACGATTCATGGACACCGAGATGTCCTCAAGTGACTTAAAGATCTCATTTTTAGCCGTTTCAAATGTAAACGAAGCAGGTTTAGACATTTTTGTTGTTTGCTTGGTTTGTTTTGCTTTGTTTTGTTTACCTGTAAACAGAGACTCTGCTCACAATCGACTCATCTCCACTAGATTTGTGTTTTTTGTATTTGTATTTTTTGCGAAGGAAATATTCAAATACACAAAAATCGACGCAAACCGACACAAATATTCCAAAAAATAAACACGTCCAGCTTCCGAGCTCCAGAACTGCGGAATGATGTTCCATTCATAATTTAGAATCCTCTCATTGTTTGTGGAGAGGAAGGAACTAATGGAACGACATGGACAAGTTCTTAGTAAACACGCCTGGCAACAGCAGACAAAGGTGACTGGGATTAGAAAACGCACAGTGTCAAAAACGTAAGATTATTTATCTATAAATCGTCCAGCGTGCCAAACCAGTACCGCCAGATTGACCAATAAACACACAAACTTAGCGTGCTTTTAAAACTGACAGCGGGCCGGATCGCGTCCTTGTGGCGTGAACAATCGATTTAAACAGACATGGGAAGCGTTGTGATGAGTTATCGACATTTATCGACAACGAGACGCGTTCCGCCCGGCTCCCGTCCGCCCTAATGTTGTCTGTGTCGGCAGCGTAAACATGCTAACATGCTAACTGACAGACTCGCCCCACGCGGAGACGTTACGCGGCCGATAAACCACCCTTAAAACTTAGTACCAGCAAATAATAACAAGCCGTACCTGTGACAAGTGGATCGCGACCGGTGATGATGAAGAAGAAGAACTGACTGACTGACAGACACACAGCCGGAAGAGGCCGTCGCTCGCCACTTGACTGACGTCCGCCTCGACCAATTATATCGAGGGAATTCCGTCGCCTGACGGGTGACGTCATCGCCGTTGTAGTTGCACAACTCTTTTACGCGGTGCCACGTTCAACTCACTGACATTTCACTTTTAAGCCGCTCGTTTCGCAACGCAAATATCAATCGCTGTGAAGTTAATGTTCACAATGAGTTGTATAAAAACAATTTAATAATAATTTAACTTTATTAATCTCTCTATGGGGAAATTCGTACAAACTCCCCGGAGCAGTGGGCAGCGTCACATTTACATTTATAAATACCCGTTTACTGTATGTATGTGCGTATATGTATACACTGCATACACACACACACACACACACACACACACATTATACACAGTATTCATCTTCACAAAATTGTCATCAAACTAAAGTATTTATTCATGCCTGTGCATTTTACTGGATTACATTGAATATATTTTAATTGAATAAATTCAAACTGCGACTACAAACTACAAAACAGAGAAAATAAATTGTCGTGGTGTGGACCTGAATCTCAATTTGTTTTGCGAGGACATGCAAACACACACACACACACACACACACACACACACACACACGCACGATTCCAGTGATTTATTACACAATTGAGTACACAGCTAAAGCAACCGTAGTTCTGTGAACCTTCTTTCCGGCTACAGAACGATCACAAGGTCATTAATATTAATGTGATTAATGAGCTCAAACAAATTGTGCACGAGATTAAAACCTGCCATTTATGAACTGTGGCGTAAATGTATTTATTTAATAACTGTATTCTATATTAACTATTATTTTAGTGACGACTTGTTCACACTTTGGGGGTTCCAGTTTGTTTAATATAGAGTTCAGAAAAACACACACAAACACGCACACACACACACACACACACACACACACACTAAAAGCCAATAGCAGGCCGTGTTTTTCCCAGCTGGGTCTTTAGGATTGGTCCATCTGACCACTATCCCGCCTCTAACACTTTTAACCCGCCCCTTACACGCTCAACGTTTTAGTTACACTCACTCACACTATGTAGTATTTTGAAGACTGTGATGTAGATGTTTTTTACTTTTCTATTTTGTTGTTTATCTTATATTATTGTATTCTTTATTCCTGCATTTGTGTATATTTGTTGAACAAAAATATTTCCATACTCTTGTTTTTTTGTTTCATTTTAATTGTTCGTTCCCTTCTATTCTATTCTATTCTATTCTATTCTATTCTATTACTACACTGTGTGTATGTGCACGTCACTGAATGGGTTAAAAGCAGAGCACCAATTTCGATATGGTTCGCAATATTGACAGTCTCACTCACTCTTTATTCTATTCTATTCTAAAAACCACCGTAACCTGCAGAAATAGAGAATAAAGAGCTGCCTCGCAAATAGAAACTCCTGTGACCACAATAAACGCCTTTTTTTACTAGACAAACCCGCATGAACGAACATCATTAATAACTTCATTTAGTTTAGGAAAATGAACCTGTACTCGTTGAAAATTCTTCTTCTCCTCTCGGTAGGTTGGTACATGGCAACATGCCAATATCTGCCTTTACACAGTTTCTTTTGAACATTCTGTATTTTTCCTTTTGTTTTGTCAAGTTGTATTTTGTAATCTTGTATCTTGTATTATATTCAGATATGGAATAGAATAGAATATAAAAGAATAAAAAACAGAATAGAATAAAATAGAAAAAAAGGATAAAATGAATGAAAAAGAATAGAAAAGAATAGAATAAAATAAAAAAGAATTAAAATGAAAAAGAATACAATAGAAAAGAATAGAACAGAATAGAATAAAATAGAATAAAAAAAAGAGTAAAACAAAAAATAGAGAATAAAAGAATAGAATAGAATAGAATAGAATGCCTTATGTCATGTATCACGGGGTTAACAATGACATTACGTAGTCTTGCTACTCCTTGAAGTATTGCTACATCCGTTTCATCTTATTTTTGATTTATTAGAGATAGGCTGTTTTGTTTTACATTTCGTTCACATAAACCCAATCTATAATTCACAGTATTTAACTCCTATTGCTTGTTGTATTATCTTCTACTGGTTTGGTTCATGGAATTCAACAGACTACCCCTTTTATACACCTGAGTGAAGGAACATTGTGCACACCCCCTCTCGTCTTACATTCACCAATATAAATCACACACACATTAAGACACAAGAAACTGTTTTTGTATTATTTTTTATGAAATTGTATCTATTTTACTATTCGGGTTTCTTCAGTGTAGTTTTTGACTTTTTATTATTTTTTTCTTTTCCAAACGGTTTTTTTTGTAAGTACAAAAAAAAAAAAAAATTCGAAAATTAGACCAATGAACATTCAAAAAAACAATTTACACCCGGTTGTCAAATCTCTCTCTCTCTCTCCCTCACACACACACCACACACACACACCACACACCACACACCCACACACACCGCACAACACACACACACACACTGGCACACACACACACAGAGAAGAAGAGACTTTCATCCAGCATTAACACACGCCACTTTCTCGCTCTGACCCGCACACCCGGGGCATGGCACACACACCACACACACAACACACACACACACACCCACACACCACCCACACAACCCCACACACCACACGCCTCTTTGTCTGGTCTTCATTCAGCTTGTGAAGAACATGGAACCTATCAGATGAGAACGTGCGAGTCTCTGTGATTGGTCGGCCACCAGCTCAGAGTTGCTGTGATTGGCTCCAGCCCCGCGTGAACCAGAAATGAAAAAAGCGGTTCATAAAATCGATTAATGGGCGTGCTTGCTTGTTTCAACCGTTAGATGGCGCTAAAACGCAATGTATGCAGGACAGTAAAAGTTGGGTAGAATTATATTGCGACGTTTGAAATTAAATCTGACAATTATATTTACTTTGCATTTATATTTTGCAATAAAATAAAAAGCTTGATCATTTAATGTTTGGAGTATTGTACATGTATTTGGATTTATAACTGTTTTATTTGTCTAGATTTTGCTGATTTTTAAGTCACACGTGGCTAGGCTTAGAAATTAGTTTTTTCTCGATTAACTCTCTCTCTCTCTCT
>CM051495.1:4307458-4321265 GCA_028031935.1 Paedocypris micromegethes | reverse complement strand
CTCTCTCTGTCTGTCTCTCTCTCTCTCTCTCTCTGTCTGTCTCTCTGTCTGTCTGTCTCTCTGTCTCTCTCATATCCTGTGATATGCAACATCAGGCATAAGAGACTATTTAACTTACTATGCTTTGCAGCGAGGAAGAGTATCTTACTATGCTGGATTTAAGATTCTGCTCCAACAAAAAGCATTTTCATGGATATTATACCAAGTGAATATGTCTCTTGTGTATCACAAATGCCTTCATCAATATCTGGGACCCTTATTTAAAGACTGTCGGACCTTCACTGTCCACCACTATATTGCGGGGCTTTCCTGGCTTGATATGAGCCTGGCCACTCCCATGTAAACTGTATATTTACGGTGGTTTCTTATGATGTTTATGTTGGATATGATGTACGACTTAAAATTCTTATTTTTCTTGGGTTTTTTTTTTTCTTTTCTCTTCCTTTTGCAACTTACCTATTTTGTTTAATATCTGATAACGGAGCAATGTATCCCCCCCATGTTTCTGTGTGTACAAAGCCTCTGTGTTCTTTTTGTAGAGATAGAGAGAAAGAGACAGACAGACAGAGACAGACAGACAGAGAGAGAGATAGACAGACAGAGAGAGAGACAGAGAGACAGTTCTCATTGAGTTTCGCCGTGTGTTTGAGTCATTAGTTTCGTTTCGGATTAAAGTTTGTGTTATGGACTGCTTCCGTTGTTCTGTTCACTCACGTACATTATACAGATATGATACAAAATTCACTAGACTTTGTATTTTAACTCTAATTTCTCATTTACCTAATCACGTTTGTTATTGCTTGCAATCAAATTTTATTTGTCTCATTCACATTCTACGTAGTAATAACGGTCTCAAAGCGCACGTGTGAAAATGTAAGCAGATTTTTGTTTTTTTATTCAATAGTAATTGGTGTTTAAAAATCTGGCTATTATTATTATCACTATGACTAGGACAATGACCAGTGAGCAAGTATGAAGCATATAGGGGAGTTTTGGGGGGAGGGGATGCATTCTAAAGTAAAAAATATAATGAAGAAGATAAAAGATAAAAGTAGAATCAAATACTCTCAAATTATTTATTAATAAGACTTACTAATGTAAAATGAGTACAATTATGAAAATATTTATAAACTATAATGGAAGAATATAGTTAAACATTACTTAAATGTAACTTGTATTATTAATTAAGTTAATTAGTAACTTAATTATTTACTCAATTTTAGAATTTTTTTTGTATTTGTACAGAATTTGTGATTCTTTTCGAGTCATTCGCTCGTGATGAAGAACAAACTGTTCACTATGAGGAGACTCGTTCATCCCAAGTCAAATAAATAATGAGTTCATTTCCCTAGAATAATTCAGGAAAGACACATCACTGTTATGGATCCGTTTGTCAAAGGGAAGAGAAAAGGCAGTAAAGTCAGACAGACTCGGGCAGGACATTCAGAAGTTAAAGGCATCAGGCTCTCAGCTTCACTGTTAATGTGGTTGGTGAAGAGGAAAGACCAGGTTCCTGCATGAAGACCACTAAATTAACAAGACACCTTGAGACACATTTCAATCCAATTCAAATCAATTTTATTGTTTGGTCCAAAATCCACAAATAGACATTCCGTCCCGCAAACAATTTCACACAAAATTGACCATAAAAAAGGCTGAAGCATCACTTTAGTTGCCTATCCACTTACATCGCTTTAAATTTAACTGAATCAGCTTTACAACTAACAACAGAAACAAGAAGAAATAACAGAGACAACAAATTTTCTCTTTTTTTCCCCCCTTGGTTTTCTTGTTTTTTTTTTTTTATGTATTTTTTTTATTTATAATGATCAATGCATTTTTTTTTCAGACTTTTAAATGTTGCAAAAGAAGTACATTTTTTAAATTCATCACACAGTTCATTCCACAACTTTACACCAACAACTTAAACACACTGCATTTTTACATTTGTTCTCACTTTAACATGTTCAAAAAAGTACAACCCTTTTAGAGTTGATCTACCAACCCTTAACTTAAAAATATATACTTTTGTATACCTTTTGGAATTAAATAGTTTGTTACTTTGTATATATTTTAATATTTACAATGTATTTTAGTTTTAAACAGTTGTTCTTCATAAACAATTGATTTGTTGATTCGTAAATTCCGGTTCACAATTCTTATAGCTTTTTTTTTTTGCAATTTGATTAAAGAGTCTACACACGTCTTTCCTGCATTCCCCCAAAACACAGCACAGTAGGAAAAACAAGGCAGAACAAAAGAACAATAAATCAAATATAACCCTTCTGTGTTCAATAACTCTCTTGTTTCACACAGTATGCCAATAGATTTAGAGACTTTTTGTTTAATATGAGAAATGTGCGCTTTCCAGGATAATTGATCATCAATGATTACCCCTAAAAATTTGGCTTCATGAACACGTTCAATATTTGCTCCATTGAAAAACAATTTTGCATTTTCTACATTTTCTTCCCAGAAAAAATCATGAATTTAGTTTTATCTTCATTCAAGGATAATTTGTTGGAGTCAAAGTACTTTTCTATCAATGCAAATTCTTTTTCCACTCCTTTCAATAATTTCAAGTGATGTAGGTGTTTTTCACTGCAAGTTGCGCAGGATTTTTCCACAGTTTTAAAGAGGTGTGCGACCAAAAAGTGTGAGAACAAAATTATATTATCATCATTATTATTAATAATATTACAGAGTACTTGCTAGGATAAAAACGTGATTAAAAATCACAGGTAACAGTTTGCCATATAATTTGAAAAATAAAAACAAGGGGCTAGTTTAAAATGAAGAACATATATAAAATGAAAAGCATATTATGTGCAAACTATATACAGAATAAGACAATGAAGTGGATTGTTGTGATTTTAATTATAAAGTATAGTATACAAATTATTTCTAAAACAAAATTTAACAGTGACAGAGGAAACAGGGACAGCACATTCATAATAAATCTTTGCTATTTAGTGCACAATATTTTTCAACAACAACAACAACAATATTATTCACAACAACGTTTTTCTCATTATCAATTAAATTCTTCAATTAAACTAAGATTAACCCTTTACACGCCGCACAAACATAGCTATTTTTCAGGGTGTGGTACAGTATCGCCACGGAAGCATTTTCATTCATACTAAGGCACAAGAGAAAGAGCTGAACACATTTGGATACTGATCAAATAATATAGAAACAATTCTTAAATATCAAGATCAAAAAAACTAAATATCACAGCAACGCTCCATAAAGACGGCAAATTTGCATTTACTTGTATTACTCCCGACTGTAAATGTGGATAATGAGACGGAACCAAACTGTGACGAAGGCTCCGAGGCTTGAAGATCTATATGTGAACGAAACCGAGGGGGAATCCAGGAGCGAGGTCAGACAGACGGCTGATGGTGGAGGAGAAGAACACCAGGCAGGGTCGATAACGCTTGATCAAAGCAGGATGGACAGAACGCTCAGAAAGGTTGGCAGAGGTTGAGTGTTTGAGATGTCCTTCAGAAGATGAATCTAATGATACTGCGCTGGCTGTGGAGTCTTCATGAAGCAGGTTTCATCATGACAGAAATGTAGACGACTAAACGACTCTGTTATCTGAGGTTTCCCTCTCACAAAATCTCCATCGTCTTTATTGGTTTTTCATACTAGCAAGTTTCTGCTGGTGGTGTGTACTCACGTGACCATTCATATCTTGTTTATTGGTGAAAAACTGTAATAACAGATCGGATCTCTGTCAGAAACTCTTCTCACTGGTGTGTCTTCATGTGACTCTTCAGACTTGATCTCTGTGAGAAACTCGTCCCACACTGAGAGCAGGAGAACGGTTTCTCCCCAGTGTGAATCCTCATATGAACGTCTAGATGTGATCTCTGTGAGAAACACGTCCCACACTGAGAGCAGGAGAAGGGTTTCTCTCCAGTGTGAATCCTCATGTGATCGTCCAGAGTTGATCTCTGTGAGAAACTCTTCCTACACTGAGAGCAGAAGAACGGTTTCTCCCCAGTGTGAATCCTCATGTGTTCGTCCAGAGTTGATCTCTGTGAGAAACACGTCCCGCACTGAGAGCAGGAGAAGGGTTTCTCTCCAGTGTGAATCCTCATGTGCTTCTTCAGACTTGATCTCTGTGAGAAACTCTTCCTACACTGAGAGCAGAAGAACGGTTTCTCCCCAGTGTGAATCCTCATGTGATCGTCCAGAGTTGATCTCTGTGAGAAACTCTTCCTACACTGAGAGCAGAAGAAAGGTTTCTCTCCAGTGTGAATCCTCATGTGCTTCTTCAGACTTGATCTCTGTGAGAAACACGTCCCACACTGAGAGCAGGAGAACGGTTTCTCTCCAGTGTGAATCCTCATGTGAACGTCCAGAGTTGATCTATGTGAGAAACATGTCCCACACTGAGAGCAGGAGAAAGGTTTCTCTCCAATGTGAATCCTTATGTGATCGTCCAGAGTTGATTTCAGTGAGAAACACGTCCCGCACTGAGAACAGGAGAAGGGTTTTTCTCCAGTGTGAATCCTCATGTGTTCGTCCAGAGTTGATCTACGTGAGAAACACGTCCCACACTGAGAGCAGGAGAACGGTTTCTCTCCAGTGTGAATCCTCATGTGCTTCTTCAGATTTGATTTCAGTGAGAAACTCTTCCCACACTGAGAACAGGAGAAAGGTTTCTCACCAGTGTGAACTGGGACAGTCCTCTTTGCGTGATCTTCAGGAGAGGACATCTTCAAACAGAGGTGGCAGTGTCTTTGTCCAGTGTAGTCTTGATAGATGATCACTTCCTTATACTGAAGATCTGAACAGTGGGGTCAGCTAAAGTTTCTCTCTCCTGTGTGAGTTTCAGAAAGCGTTTGGTTGGAAATGTTGAAGAGTCTGAAACACCTCCACCGTGAGTAAAAGCAGAACGTGCTGTCTTTAAACGACAAACAGATGATTGTTGTTGTGGATCAGCTCCTGGTGTTTATTCTCCACTTCACTTCCTTCTTCACTTCCCCGATTCACCCGCATCAAATCTGAAAACAGGAAAAGTCAAACTATTAAAACACATCAACATGCGAAACGACAATTATTACGATCAACACATATCAGACTGGTCAGATTTCACTATGTTTAAACTCTTCAAAATAAAATACAGTTGAAAATCTCAGACTTTAGTCCAAAATGCCAGGAAACTATTCTTCCCTACCTAAACAAACTGTTTTATTAATTAAAAATTATTGTTTCACATTTAATGTCTTTTTTACTACCCTGTAAAAAAAAAAGAACAGGTAAACATTGAAACATTGAAATTTCCGCTAGCATCGTTAGCATACTTTAGCATCTGCGTCGCGGCTAATTTGAAAGAACTCTGAAGAGAAATGTGTCCTTTTTGCATCAGGTACTGTTTAGAATGAACACAAATACTGTCACGATCATCGGGACTGAACAGGAGCCAGAGGTTGTGTTTAACATAAAACGGGATTTTACTTAAGACAGAGACAAACACTCAAACTAAACTCAGGAACCGGAAACGTAAGACTTAGGTGTAACGATAATAACCGACACGGAACAATGAAACAGGTGGAACGTATATACAACTACAAACGAGGTACATCGACAACAGGTGAACCAGTCAAATCACGTGACTACAAACACAGCGGAAACACTGAAACACAGGGAACATGGGTATTGTAGTCCGTGAGTGACAAGCAACGAACAGAGACAAGACAGTAACGAGCAGACCGACTCGTGACAGAATCCCCCCTTAAGGGGCGGGCTCTGAACGCCCACGGCTTGTTATTCGGGAAGCAGTATACTTTTTTCAGAGGCACTGCCACATCCGAGCAAAAGTTGATATACTCAGTGACACACACCACAGCCTGGTTGATATTATCATCATTGTCGTTCCCAGTCAGTGGAATCGAAACAGTCCCTCAGTATGCATGTCGTCTCAGGAGTCCACTGCCTAAAATATATGGTAACCTTAGGGAGCCTCATCACACATGGTTTATATAATGGCCTGAGCTGGATGAGATTATGATCAGACTTTCCAAGGGGGGCAGAGTGTCTACAGTATATGTAGATCCTAAATTCACATAACAGAGGTCAAGAGTGTTGTTATATCTAGTAGGGCAATTTACATATTGCGTGAAGCCTCCTAAGTGAGAGCCCACATCAACCTGGTTGAAGTCTCTTGATATTATGATGAGCACCTCCGGGTGTGCGGACTGGATCTTTGCCACCACCTCCTGGATGACGTCACATGCTGTTGTCGGGTCCGCCCCCGGCGGGATGTAAACAACAATGGCGACTGCGTAGGAAAACTCGCGTGGAAGGTAGTAGGGTCTTATATCGACCACAAAAACCTCCACATCAGGAGTGCAAGTCTTGTTTTTAACCGTAATGTGACCGGGATGGCACCACCTGTTACTAACCATCATTGCAAGTCCACCACCCTTGGCTTTTCCACACAATTCCACCGCTCTGTCCGCTCTCGCGAGTGTGTAGCCATGGATGCTAACAGCTGAATCGGGAATCCCTTCTGTCAGCCAGCTCTCCGTGAGAAAGTATATACTCACACAGTAAGCCTCGTCAATTTTTAACAACGCCTCCAGCTCATCGCACTTGTTCTGCAGGGAGTTCACGTTCCCCATTATAGTTGATGGCACGAATGGTTTATTTTTTCATCTTCAAGCCTTTAGCTTAACTCCGGCACGACTACCTCGGAACGGCTTCTTGATCTCCTGCGGCAGGGGTGCCCACACTTTTTCGGTTCGCGATCTACTTTTCAAATGACCTAGTCAAAGCGATCTACCGGCTATATATATATATATATATATATATATAGTTTTAATACTAATTTTAATAAAGGTATTATTAATTTTATTATTAATAACAGTCTTAAACTGTAGATGATTGCTGTATATTGCCATCACCTCACTTTATATATGGTTTGTTGAGTGTCATCTTCTGGTTTTAAAACGCAGTAAACACACACTTCAGAATAAAATCCTTTTTAAGGTACGAAAATGTCCGAGTTGATAGCAGACTTACTTGACCGTTGTGTTTGCTTACTCATTCTCTCTGTTTATTGTATGTTTTTTTAAACTCGACTAGCACCCGACTCATAGGTAATAAGCGCACTTTGACCGCTGTTGCGCACGGAACTCCGCCCCACGCGAGCGCGCACACAGCTGAAAGAGAGACGCTCGTCGGAAATTAGAGTTTGGCAGAATCGTGTAAATGCTGGATTAAGATTGCGTGGGGTAGAATCGCCATCTTTTAAACTCATTTTTAGCCGATCTCTTACTCGCAAAGTTGCTAGAGTTTTTAAACTTTTTTTTCCCAATGTCATGCGATCTACTCACAATGCCACAATCGTGATCGACGCAATGGGCACCCCTGTCCTGCGGGATCGGGTGTTTAAATCCACTCGTTTTGCGACACTGCTGAAGAAGCGTGTCCCTCGAGTACTTATGAACGCACATTGTATCCAAAAAAAGAGTAGACATCTAAAACGTTCATCAAACAAACTGCGCCACACGGACTTGCTGCCAACCCAGTCGGCGCATGCGTAAGATCCAATAAACAGTAAACAGATCCTTCTGTCTGGTGAGCGGCGTGGAGCCGCGGCGGCGTCTGGTGAGCGGCGTGGAGCCGCGGCGGCGTCTGGTGAGCGGCGTGTAGACGGGGCGGAGACTGAAGACTCGGAGGGCTCGGAGACTGGTGACTCCGAGACTGGTGGCTCCAAGACTGGTGGCTCCAAGACTGGTGGCTCAGAGACTGGTGGATCGGAGACTGGAGACTCTGAGAACTTAGTGGCTCTGGTGACCCGGAACTTGGTGGCTCTGGTGACCCGGAACTTAGTGGCTCTGGTGACCCGGACCTTAGTGACTCTGGTGACCCGGAACTTAGTGGCTCTTGTGACCCGGAACGTAGTGGCTCGAAACTAGGACGAGGAACACGTGGTAACCGAATGCACAGAGAGCGACGGCCAGAAACCCGAGGGAACGGCACCCGAGGACGAGTAACGCGCGGACGCTTGAAGGCCTCGGACAGCTCGGGAACCGACGGCTCGGAAAACCAAAATTTGAATAACTAGGAATCGGAACGGGGTAACGCGGGTAATCCGTTGGCATTACCCGCGAAAACATGGAATGAGATTCCATGTTTTCTAAAAATATAACCTAGTGGAAGAATGTACAGTGAGAATAGTAGAGGTCCCAGAATTGATCCCTGGGGGACACCGTGACACAGTTGAGCAGTGGAAGATTCATAGCAACCAAGGTTCACGCACATGGATCTATCAGAACCATTCAAGGGCAATACAATGGATGCCCACTAGGTAAAACGGGAAATTAAAATACTATGGTCCACAGTATCGAATGCAGCGGTCAGATCTAGCAGAACCAGGACTGCAGGGTCACCAGCATCAGTTGCCAGAAGGATATCATTAAAAACTCTTAAAAGTGCAGACTCAGTGCTATGGCAGGGTTTATAACTGGATTGAAAAACTTCTAAAATATTATGCTGATGTAAAAAAGATTTTAACTGCGCATACACTATCTTCTCTAGAATTTTAGAGACGAAGGGCAGCTTGGAGATGGACCAAAAGTTGTCCAGAACTATTTGATCAAGCCCTGGTTTCTTCAGCAGGGGCTGAAGAATGTTTAAAATGTACTGCATGTTTAAAATGTATTGGAACAACACCAGATTCAAGACTGCGGTTAATGATAGATAAAACTGCTAGCCCAATACTTGGAAAAACCTCTTTAAAAAGACGAGGAGGGATGGCATCTCTAGGGGAGCCGGATGGCTTGATGTGGCTGATCACTTCCTCTAAAAACACAAGACTCACGGGTTCAAATTGATCAAACACGGCTGAGAGAGCGGCACATTGTGAGGTCAGAGGAGCTGAGATACTTGCCCTTGTGGAGATAACTTTATCAGAAAAAAAGCGCAGAAAATTATTGGCCATCTCGACTGTTGGTTCTACATCATGTGATTGTGGAGGGTTTAAAACAGAATCAATGACCTTATACAGCACACGTGAGTTTTGCCCATTCACACTAATGATGTTGGAGAAGTATTCCCTTCTAGCTGCCGTTACAGTCGTCTGATACTGACGCCAACACTCCCGGAGTATTTGGAGGGAAACATGCAGCTTGTCCTTTTTCCACTTGCGCTCGGCCCTGCGACACTTTAGCCGAGCCTCACGTGTACTGTTGCTGAGCCAAGGCTCAGATTTATCTTTAGGCAACATGGTTTTTGACGAGGCCACAGAGTCAAGTATAGCACAACAGGAGGAATGAAACAAAGAGCTAAGCTTCTCCGTGTCACCAGCAGAAGTGTCAGAAATAGAGCATAATTGGTCAAAGGCAGCTGAAAACTGACCCGCAGTGGATGAATGAAGAATTCTACACACCCGCGCAGTAGCATGTGATTTAAGTGCTGCGCAGGTCAACTCAACATCAAATAACACAGGGAAATGATCAGAGAAATGGTTATTACAGGCCATAAGACAGAACCAGTTCTAATGTGTGTCCCCGCTCGTGTGTGGGACCAGAAACATATTGTACCATATTCACAGAGTCAATTAGAGATAAGAAATCTCTCACCAGCGGTTTCTCAGGGCAGCACACGTGTAAATTGAAATCACCCACAATTAAAAGACGGTCGTAGTTTAGCAGCATTCTAGATAAAAAGTCAGAGAATTCGTTAATGAAGTCTTTGTTGTATTTGGGCGGCCGATAGAATCAGCAGATAACCCCGCCCCCCCATCACCTGTGGTCCACTTAATCGTTTACGTAAATACGACGACGGCAAAAAAACGTGCGTCGATCCGTCTCTTGTTGTTTTCATTTTTTCAAACATGATGGCGTGAGAAACTAGGCTTGTAATAAAATAATAGTTGATCTTGTTAAAACGCTATAGTTACCGGTTCAAGTGGCAACTTTAATAATCAATCCTTTGTTTAGTGATGACAGACAGACCTTGTTATTTACAGCACAAGAGCAACTACATAAAGGTACTTTAATCTACAAGGTTGTTCTCTCCTCCTAAAGTTCTCTCCTCCCCCGCACGCTTGTAAAGTCCCAGAGACAGAGAGAGATAGAGAGTGAGAGACAGAGAGAGAGAGACAGAGAGAGCGAGAGAGTGAGATAGAGAGAGACAGAGAGAGAGAGAGAGAGAGAGGAGATAGAAAGGATGGTTATAATACATTATTTAATGTTCATAACTAGGGTGTGACGAGATCCATGCCTGCTTCTCGCGAGATCCAATTGAATCTCGTGATATCGCGAGAATTTGGCGCCATTTTTGAATATTTGCAATACCGTGAATACCGTGATAATTAATGGATTTGATATTTATACAAGTATATAAACCCTTTAATACAGTATAACACATTACAAGTTGTAACTTACAACCATCAATGACGGCACGGACATTGCTAATCGAACACAGAAAGCAGTGTAACAGACTGAATTAATCGATCACACCCGCGACGCGCATATGCGCTGCTCCGTTTTCTGCGCTGTGCCTTTAAGAGAACGTATGACGCGCGCGAGAAAATCTGCTTGTTTTATTTTGAACAAAGTCTGTTTTCGGTTGGAAATCATGGTTTCACGTAAAAAAAGAAAGAAATCGGCAAAGAAAAGCGACGAATACCAGAAACAAAGCTAAGTAGGAAGCCGCTCTCCCTCTCCCTCCCTCTCTCTGTCCTGCTCATCTCCTCTCTCCCGCTCTTACCTGCTCTCCTCTCTCTCTCGCCTCGCTCCTCAACCTCTCTCTCTCCTTATCTCTACCACTCTCCTGACATCTCTCTCTCTCTCTCTTCGCTTCTCCCTCCTTGCTCGCCTGCTCCCATCCTCTCTCCGACTCATCTCTCTCCTGCTCTCTCTCGCTCTCTCTCCTCTCTCTCTCTTCTCTCTCCCTTCTCTCATCTCTGCTCGCTCTCGTGAATCTCCTCTTCTCCCTCTCTCTCTCTCTCTCTCTCTGTCTCTCTCCTCGCTCCTCTCTCTCTCTCTCTCTCTCTCTCTCATCTCCTCAGTCTCTCTGTCTCTCTCTCTCTCTCTTTCTCTCTTTTAATTGACTGGCCAGTGACACTTTCAATACATTTGTTTTTTAGAGCTAAAATTAACACAGTGAATTTAATCATAATGAAGTAGATTGATGTTGAGTTGAACTTGATGCCAAAATGATTCTACCATTCTTTACAATTTACTGGAAGACTTGTCTTTGTTTATAAATAGTGTTTAATTGTCTGCGCTTGATGGATTTTCTATACTATTGACAGTTAAAACTTTTTGTGAAATTACTTGCCTGGCAATTTATGGCATCATATTTTGTATGATCAATATTATGTTGGTTATCTGGTTATGACTGCATGCAATTGTGAAAATATGTTGCATCAACAGTTTTGAATGTTTTAGTTAAATAAAATACAGATAAAATATGGCTCTCCTTATATTATATCGAAGGTTTTTTTTTATTAAAAAAAATCTAAATCTCGTCTCGTCTCGATCTCGTGAGCCTAGTGTCTCGTCTCGTCTCGTCTCGTGGGAAAAGTGTCTCGTCCCACCCCTATTCACAACCCTATTTACACTGAGTGGAATGCATAGTCACACACACACACACACATCACCAGTTGAATACAATACTTTCATCATCACAAAGTGATACAACGGCTTCATTGATACACCATTTAAAATTTAATTCAATTAAATTCTTGGTCAGGAAATAAAGCGTATGTTCAGCACGTGTCCTGGACTCGACACTTCAGCTGCATCCTGATCAAAATGTTCCACGTTCAGTTGTGAAATTTCCTCTTCCAGTTGTTTCACTTTTGTTTCCTTTATATTTCTGCAGTATGATGAGAAATCTGGACAAAATATCTTGATCTGGACCTTCCCAATGTTCCACCATTGACTCAAGGACTGGAAACGTTGTTTACTCTCTCTCTCCATATCTCCTAGAAGTGTTTAAAAGAGTCCTGCAGTAACCTACTACTAAACTTCCACTGTGATTTATTCAGGGGTGTAAAGTACTTGAGTAAATGTACTTTGTTACTTTACTTAAGTATGTTTTTGGCTACTTCGTACTTGCACTGAGTATCAAAAATATAAGCAACTTTTACTCTCTACTCCACTGCATTTGTGATTGAGTAGCTGTACTTTTACAAATGTTATTATATAATATATAACTTTATATAATACATATAATAAATAATTTACTAATCAGATTAATCACTTTATTTAATATCTACTTGCAAATTTAAGTGGTTGAGACTGACTTTTTGTTCTTTTTATCTACTTTGTTCTACCAGTTTTCAAACATTTCAAACACAGTTTTCAAACACAATTCTGTTTCTGTCTTGGAAAACAATAGTTTGTTTTCACATTTCTTTTTATTGGGTCTATATTAAGCACGAACAAAAATACTCTGTAATACTTAAGTTCTTTTAAAATCGGATACTTTGCTACTTTGACTCAAGTCTTTTTGAAATTGGTGACTTGTTACTTGTATTGGAGTGATTTTTACAGTAAGTATCTGTACTTTTACTCAAGTACGGCTGTCCCGGTACTCTTTACACCCCTGGATTATTTGGGGTGCTCAGTGCTGTGCTCACATTCATTGAGATAAGATGGTGATCAGAGAAAACCGCGGGAGAGATTTCACAGTTAGAAAACCAGTTTCTTTCAGTTTCTGGTGCGTTCACTGGATCCAGTCTGGCTCCTGACACCGTGTCCTCACTACATTTCAACCAGCAAAACTGTTTTTTGGGGATAGGATTCCCTCCAGATGTCCACTAAGCCATGACTGGAGACTAGGGATCTCAGCTGGTCAGCAGACGGATGGTGGGGTTCAGCATGATTCCTATCTAGAACAGGGTTTAGTGTGAAGCTAAAATCTCCAGCTAAAATCATCACACTGTCCTCTGGCACATCTCCCTGTTTTAAAAAACATCACCCGCTCTGCTCCATTGTTTGGAGCATAAATATTAAAGAAGGAAAAGTTTGACTTTTGCACACACACGTCTACTCTCAGCATCCGACCCGGAACCATTTCAATCCTTCAATAAACGGCGGAATGTTGGATATCACGACCTTTTTTGACGGGCTTGACAAAGGAAACACGGGAATGTAAGTTTCGTTAACTGTGAGTCCGTTTACGATGAACTCATTCATCATTTGTTTTGACTTGAGAAAAAAAACGATAGCTTTGTTCATGCGAGAAGCAGACGTGATATACGCCGCCTTCAGAACATCCTCCACCTCCACCGACACTCTACATGCTCGACACGCTCACTACACTACTCTAAAGTTTTTGGAATTAAGAAAGGGAAAAAAGGAAACTTACTTGAGAAGCGAGACGCTCTCAGCCACACACCTCCACACACTCGCTCAGCAAACGCCCGCGCATGCGCACCAGAGAGAGAGAGAGAGAGAGAGATACAGAGAGAGAGACAGAGAGAGAGACATATTCTGTCTGAACCCTCAATATCTCCGTCTGTCTACAACCCCCCCCCCCTCTCTTCTGTCTCCTGTCTCTGTCTGTCTGTCTGACCCCCCCCCGTCTCTCTGTCTGTCTGTCTGACTCCCCCGCCCTCTCTCCTCTCTGTCTGTCTGTCTCTATATCTGTCTGTCTGCCTCTCTGTGCTGACTCTCCCTCTCACACTCTCTCTCTGTCTGTCTGTCTCCCTGTTCTGTCTGTTAATCTATCTATCTGTCTCTCTGTCTGTATATTTTTCTGTATGGGTCTGTCTCTCTCTGTCCTCTCTCTTCTCTTCTCTCTTCTCTCTCTCTTTCTCTCTCTCTCT
>CM051495.1:4279300-4289626 GCA_028031935.1 Paedocypris micromegethes | reverse complement strand
CACACACATACAGACATACACACACACTCTATCACGGTAACTTCACACTATCACAAATACATGTGTGCGTGTGTGTGTGTGTGTGTGTGGGGGCTCTTCATTTCCTCCTGGTTCAGTTTCCCACGAGGAACTTTTCTGGTGTTGCTGAGCTCTCTGTGGGCGTGGCCGGCATGGGGGGAGGGGCCGGTTGTTGTGAGCGCCACACCTCCTGCTGGATGACATCATAATCTGATGCAAAGCAGCAGCTGCACATGCTCAGATCCTCTTTTAACTGTTTAAAACCGTGTTCGCATTTGCATTTGTGGACAAGCAAATGAAACTTTGCACTAACACAAACAAACTAAAATGTCTCCAAAAAAGTATTTTGATCCATTTGATAAGAAGAAAGTGATTGGTTGATTTGCTGAAAGTCAGAATTGTCAAGAGCTTGACGTGAAGTGTTTCTTCAGCGGAGAATGCGTTCTTCAAACAGGAAGTGAGTAATAAAGAGGAAGTGGGGGGAGGGGGGTTTGTTGTTGATAAGGAAAATATTGGGCCTTCACACGTCAACACTTCCCAAATTGCTACTAAAGGCAAAAAAGAAAAAAGAACGCTACTAAATGCAAAAAACGTTATTCAAAAAACACCACTTTTCTTCAGCGTTTTCGCAGACAGACTGTAGCATTCGGAACACTTACGAACAATACACTGCAAAAAATAAAGTCTTGACGAGCTAAAAAATCTTGAAGTTAGACACTAAATATTGTTATTTTTCTCTTATAGGATAAATTAACTATGTTAGGATTAAGAGTGAGAGACGACTTTGCTTATTTCAAGAAAACAGGACTTGAATTTTCTTGCTTGGAATAAAATGCTAATTTTGATAATTTGTTTTTCAAAGTAGACATTATGTTTTAACTAGTGCTGTAAAAGTTGACGTGTTAACGCACGTGATTAATTTTAAGTGCTTAATCGCGTCAATTTTTTAAACACTATTAATCACAGAATTTTTTTTACTTTCGGTTTGGCAATGTGCAATGAATAGAACCAAGAGTAGTGTGAATAGTCTCCAGGTGCGGCTCATTAAGATCAGCAGCTCAATGAGTTCAGGTGTTGTCACTTAGGCGCAAAGTGACCTAGTTTTCCACTCTCTGAGAGAAACTCAGACACAGTTCCTTTTCAGCAATATGTAAGTCCAAAATTGACTTTTTTTGTGTGTTTTATCTTGAAAAAAGTGCGACTCGACCTCGGAAGTTTACTAGATACTTCTAGATACTAGATACTTTTTACTCATTTCGTTTTTTATTTTCTTATTTTTTCACGTGGATTTTCTGCAGTGTAGAATCGAATACAGTACAAATACATCAAGAAACAAAGAGATAAAAGCAATAAAATACAATAAAAATAGAGATAAGATAAAATATGAATAAAATATAAAACACACGCACACACACACACACACACACACTCCCTTTCTTCCCTCTTTTCTATGGTTTCGAGGTGAATCGAAGGACAGTTTGTGTTTTTCACGTGTGTTATTCATGTTGAAAACATCTCAACGACTCGAAACATTAAAGCCGCATTTACGACTTCACAAAACCGACAAATGTTTGACCAAATCAACCGCAGACACACATTCCTGGTTAATATTAACGGACCGATCGGGTCAATTGGTCCAGTTGTTGGTTCTTAATTTGGTCCAGCTGTTGTCTCAAAGCTCACACACACACACACACACACACACACACGCACACACACACACACGCACACACACGCGTGTCAAAGTGACAACAGACCGTGACATTGTTAGACAAAAGGTGGTGGGCGGCGGCCAGACAGATGGTGGGAGGAGCCCATGCAAATGCACCAGCTGACACAGGCCTGGAGTTTGATTGACACGTGTAGAAATGTAAGAGTAGAATAAGTAAAGCCTTACTTATACACGCACACACACACACCTATGTAAACCAAGATTATGTGTTTTCATGACACAACCACAAAAAAAATAATACTCAATTTTTATTACAGTTTATTAGAAAAAAATGTAAAACCGCTGACTGGAACCGTTTACATTCTTTTTTCTTGTTACTTTTTGCAATACATTTGTAAAATGAATATTCTACAAAATATATATTATCACATAAAAAAAGATTATAATCTAATGGCTGTAATATTATTGTAACAAATAATCCGTTTTATTACCTTTAACTTCTGATTTGCTGATTCGAAGCCAACAAAAACATCACTGGTTCGAGACAGAGCCACGCCACTGTGAGCACGAATACCTAATGAGCGGGATTTTTTGATTGGCAAGACTTGGCAAACGATGGGAGGAGTTTATACCTTGTGATAGAACTAGATGAGCAGAGATGTGCAGTCCAATCCGATCAAAGGGTCGTTGTGATGTCATAGAAACGTCCGCACAATGACTCGTTCTGATTGGTGGATTAAGAGACCTTTCATTAAGTGAATAGACCTGCAGCTGTGGAGCAGTATTGATAAGCCCCTCCCCTTCTGACCGTCATGGCTGGATTGTGGTGTCAGTTTGGCTGTGGCGCTCATAGAGAGGAGCATTGTGGGTAACGGATGGGTCCTGGTGGGGGCGGGGCATCTTACTAAATGGCGACTGTGTTTCATTTTATTCAAATCAATTTATTCAAACGTCTTATTCAAATGTGGAAGCCAACAAAATGTGATCGGGACGTCTCGACTGTTACTGGTTTGTAGTCGGCCTTTATGATTGAGATAAACAGAAACTATTGCTCTGAGCATGGGCGGAGTCTGACTGGAGAGCAAAGGATCTTGGGAAATGAAGTCCTGACCACTAGAATCCACTTTTTTTTATCTATTATTCAAAGAAAACGATATCAAAATGATACGAGTCACAAGTTAGGTTTGTTAAATAAAAAAAAAAGTAGTATTTTAAGAAAATAATTACGTAATTGAACCAGAAACGTTAACAAAAATAAATATATGATTATAATTTTTTATTTTTTTTATTTTATGCCTGAAAAATCAAGGGAGTGCTTGTATTTGCGTAAATACGGTACTCTATGAGATCAAATACTATATACTAATGTAGGTATTCTACATTTAGAAATAGTGTTTCATTTTTTTATCTATTATTCAAGTGAAATGACATTGAAGTGAAATATAGGCACGAGTCACAAGTTAGGTTTAGGTGTTTAGTCAGAAATGTTTTCTGGAAAGTCAAAACACCAAGAAAGCAAATATTTGCTGAATAATTAATTTTTTTATGCACGTGTATAATCTGGTGTGGGGGTGCACATATTTGTGTAAATACGGTAATTACGTTCAAGTTCCAAGTTTATTTATATTTTCCACATTTTCTTAGTCCCAGACAAACACAAAGCCGCTATGCAGGATTGAAAAAGAGGGAAAAAAATGTCCATTGATCATCTGTCTTCAAAATTAGGGAAAAAAGGGAGTCAACGAAAAAGAAAAATGAAAGGTTTCAGTTCTTGAGGGTTTAATCTGTGCTGTGGTTGTAGGTGGCCAAGGACGTGTCCATCCGTCTGCACAAGGAGCTGGACAGCGTGGAGAACAAGAGGAGTCGCCTGGAGCAGGAGAACGAGGAGCTGAGGGTGAAGCTCCAGGACCTGGAGGTGGCCAAGCAGGTCCTGCAGGCCGAGATGGAGAAGAGCCGAGAGGTCAGAGTTCACAGGGGATTTTTGTTTTTAATTTATAAAGAATTAATGGGCATTTTTGTGATTAATAGTGTTGAAGTGAATATGCGGTTTCAAAAGGTTTGAAATGCGAATGAGGCCGTTAAAACTGTGAAAAGCACCTTATAAATGCTCCGAACTTGAACTTTTTCATAAAGTGTTTTGGTGTGTGTGTGTGTTTGTGTGTGTTTGTGTGTGTTGCTTAATCAGATTGTTATAGAAGAAAAACATAACAAGACCAAACTGAAAACGTGACGAAATGTGAAATACCAGGACAATAAAGTGCCAAATTAAATAAACTGGCACAATCTTATAGATTTTCGAGATAAAAAAAGCTTAAAACTTAAAAGCGTTTTTTTTTTTTTTTAAAATAATGATTTTTAACAAATTTGTTGGTAGAAGCTCTTTAATCCTGGCCAAAATGTATGTAAACGTAAAAGTCTAGAATATTTTGTTTTTCTAAAAAGCTCTTGTGGGGACAAATAAAGGACTTTCAATTTAATTCAATTCCACATTGTGGTAGACGGACATGAGCGAGATTTATTATCTCCTGTCAGATGCGTCGACATTTCTCACTCTGAGGCTTTAACGGGGCAAAACGGCACTTCTGAGCACTTCTGTTAATAATAAAAACAGTCCCAGACCTCTCGAAAAGTTTTATTTAAGTCAGAGACGTTTAGCCAAACAGATGGTGTTTGCGCCTTTGGTTTAGTAGCGGCGTTTGGATATTTATCTGAAGTCGAAGCCGAAAACGTTTCAGACAAAACGTCTTCCAAGATTTTTGGACTAAAACGGCTCGCCAAGACTCGGTAAAACGAACATGTTTGAGTCTAGTCCAGGGCTGGGCAAACTACGGCCCGTTAAACGTTTTAATCCGGCCCGCCGAACTTGTAAAAAATCAAAGAAAAGTCAGATATTTTTGTCACATTTTTAATCCGTTATTAATGTTTTTTCGTTTGTTGTCTTTATGAAACACGTTTTAAAAACCGTAACCTTATACACCAAATGTAGGCAGAAGAAAGTATATTTTTAACATTTATTTCTACACTGTCAGTCACAAAACAGAGATTTCTGTGTATACTTTTTGCGCTGCGTTTTTTTCATTCAGACGATAGCCACGATTCTATAATTTCCTTCTTTAGCACAATGATTGATTTATTTTAAAGCCTTGCTCTCGCATTTATTTCTGCACATTTTCATTCATTTTCGCACTTTCTGCTTTCCTCCGCGCTTCCCTGGGAGAGGGAGTTCAGTTCAGCAATCGCTCGAACGAGTTTTTTTTGCGCAAAATTGTTATTCTTTTATGGCTAAAAAATAGTAAAAGAACAATTATAGCGTCATTGCACAAGTTGTCTGCTAAGAAGGAAAAATATGTATTTTATTTTTACGCAAACCTGCATATATATATATATATATAGTTGTATATCAACAATCTGAAAAGTTGTTTACCATTGTGGCTTCTGCAAAATATAAATTTCTCGTTGTTGGGACAAACATAGGTTTTCTTCTTCTTCTTCTCTTTCTTCTTCTTCTAAAATCTCAAAGAATGCTCTAGAAATTGCGTAAGAATGTGCCAGAGCGAGTGGCGTGTGGACTTCCTGAGTAAATGTCAGCTTGGGCGTGAACGGCAGCGCATGCATTACACATGAGATGTTGTGTGTTGGAGGAAAGCGTGCGCTCATTGTGTTAGTCTGGTTGTGTTTCAGCTAGTAAACGTAGCCAGTGTTTTCACGTTGGCAGGGTTGTAGATTAGACTGTCTCTGTGCTCGGCTCGTCGGGTCTGAAGACCGTATTGTGTGGATCAGCCGGTGGCTTTGTTTGGCTGCTGTGTGTGGTTGAGCGGCTGCCAGGCCTCTGATTGGCTCGCTGACCTGCTGTTCTTATTGGCTGAATGCCAATCACAGTGTAGCAGAGCGAGAGCATTGTTTACTGTTTTTTTTTCTGGCTCAACCAAACTGCAAACCTTTACCCTTATTAAGCATTACCGTATTTATGCGAAGATAATCACCGCCCTGATTTTTCAGGCACAAAAAAATAATGACAAAATGTGTTATTGACATTTCTAGTTCAGTTACGTTAATATTCTTCTAAACATACAATTTTTTTCTTTATTTAACAAACCTATCTTGTGACTCGTTTCACGTGAATGATAGATAACAAAAAGTCCAATCTAGTGATCAGGCCTTCATTTCCCAAGAGTTTTTGTGAAGAGAATCGAAGCGAAGGATTTAATATCCCCTGTTAGGAGACCCAGCGTTTTGATTGTGTCCGTTCCTTTGGATTTTTTACTTCTTGCCCGTGTTCTTCATTTTCAACCGTTTTGCATCATTTGTATCATTTGTAACAAAAATATGTTGTATCACTTTAACTGTTATATCATTTTCCAAATGTTGAAAAAAAAAATGGGTGCACATATTCGCGTAAATACGGTAATTTCAAATTCTCAAAATGTATTCATTTCCGCGTTGGTTTCCTCTGGTTCTCCGGTTTCGCCAACAGTCCGGAAACACGTTTAGCCTGGAATAATGAAGTGGGTCCTGCTCTGTGATTGGTGGGTTGACAAATGGTGGGCGTGTCCCGCCTTCAAGCCCAGAGTTAAGCCCCGTGACCCAGAAATGGAAAAGTGATTGGAAAAATGAGTGGATGTTATTTTTATTATTATAATTCCATGCCTTAAATTAAAACGTTCTTGCTTGTTTTTGAGTTTTGAGTTTGTTCTTGATAATTTCGGGTTTTTCCAAGTCCGTTCGAGTTTTTCCAAGTTCGTTTTTTCCAAGTCAGTTTTCTCTTGTTCCGTTAATTAATTTTAAACCTCTGGCGGCGGTTTGTGTGGCACTGAACGAGCATCGATCGGCGAGTGTTTTATGGGCTTGTAATGGAGGTCTCCTTGTGTTTTATTGACATTAGGCGTTTTATGGGAATTCACAGCAGCGAAAGCAGGTGATAAAACAAGGAAAACCTCCGCGTTCCCGCCGTTAATCCACTGGCGAAGATAGGAGTTTGATGACAGGAAACGTCGGCACTTTGCTCTACGAAACTCAACTCGACTTTATTAACATATGTGGGGAAAATGGAGGATTTGTTGCATCCATCGGAATTTTTTTTCCTGCAACCCAGATTGAAAAATGTTTTTTCTACAGCTCGTTGAAAACGACGTCACTGCTCAGCTGTTCCTAAAAAAAAAATTCAAAAATGTTTCTGCTAAAACGCGCAACGCACAATTTAAACACGGCTAGCTTCTTTTAACTCACGTATTGCAGTTATTGATACCACTCGTGCAACGCCTTATATTTAAGTTATTTCAAGTTAAAGTAATTTTTTGTATGTACGGAATCAGATTAGAGCCAAAAATATCTAACGTTAATTTCTACGAAACAAACATAAAAGCTTCACCCCTTAATTTGAAACTTTTCTCGTTTCAGATTTTTTAAGTTGCGTTTCAGATTTTTTAGCGTTTGGGCTTTTGGCACTAGTTTCACATAGAGGCGGGACTTACTCTGATTGGCTGGTGAGAATGTGATTGGCAGCAGTTGAACAGGAAGTGGAGTCAACTTTTTTTGTGGAGTTCTTTTTTTAATATTAGAATAAAATAAACTGTAATTAAAGTGTTGTTTTTCATTTATATATAAATTTGTCACTTTGGTCCAAATGCAGAAAATCTAAAATGCACAAAAAAAATCTGAAACAAAAAAAAACATTTCAAACGACAATGTGCGAGCAAAAAAAACCAAACAAACGAAAATGTGACTCGATTTTGCTTTGAAATGTAAGTTTTATATTTGTGCCACTCCAACTTTGTGAGTTTGCGTGCAATTTTATGTTTGGGAAAAACATAAGTTGGAATCATGGCGCAGTAAATAGAAAATGAATGAATTTGTTTGTTTTAAAAATTCTCTTAAAAACACAATAATTTGAATTTACCGTGTAACCCTGTATACGTGTGCACTAAATAAAGAGTGAATGCTGCGTGACCGCAATCGTTAAATAAATACTCCACTCGCTAAACTCCTCCCCCACTTCCTAGTCAAGAGCTGCCAATCACATTCTCACCAGCCAATCGTAAGCCCCACCCATATGTGAAACTAGTGCCTAAGTCCAAATGCTAAAAAATCTGAAACGAAAAAAGATTCAACTAAAATGTGAAGCATTTTTGTTTGTTTCTTAGATATTTACGTTATATATTTTTGGCACTAGTAACGAAACAAAAAAAAAAGAGTTTCAAACGAAATTGTAACTCAATTTTGTTTGCCTCTTGGAAATTGACGTTGGATATTTTTGCCACTCAAACTTTGTGAGTTTACGTGCAAATTTTCTGTTCGAGAAAAGTCGCCGCTCTGTTTTTATCGTTAACATGCAGGAGAATGTGAATCGCAGGAGTTAGTAAAGGAACGTGTTTAGTTAAAAGGCGTTAAAAGCTCGTTTATAGAGGAAGAACGGCAGCTGTGTTTGTTCTCGTATTGTTCTCGTCTGATTCGCCGCATCAAAGTTCTGCCAGACTAAAGCAGGAGAAGCAGAAGTAAAGCAGGTCACTTCCTGTTTGGCCGTGTCGTCAGTGTTTGGTCTCCGTCGTGGCACAATTCCCTGGATTCTTCGTCTCGTTGTTATTCCCACTGTGCGCGAATGATTTAACACGCTCTGAAAAATTCACTCCTTCAAATCTTCCTTTCTTTCATCTCTTTTTTTCACGATCTTGTCCCGATTGTTGAGCATGTTGAGTCTGTACGGAGGATCAAAACCACCACAATCAAATATAAAACGACATTTATATTTGATTTGTATAAGCATACTCATTTGCCTACGCATTTCTATATAGAACAAAGAATACGCCAACGTTCCTCAATATAGATAAAGAAAGGCTGGCTGAGAAGAAGAAAAGCTAAATGGTTGCATTTATTTCCCATTTGTTGTACTAATTAAATATATGTATTCATACATTCATTTTGCAGAAATGCATTTGTTTTTATTTATAAACAAGTACATTTATTTCCTATTTGTTGTAATAGCATAAATACACGTATTTGTACCTTTATTTTGTATGTATGTATTTCCGCAATTATTTATGCATAAGTACATTTATTTACTATTTGTTGGAATAACATAAATAAATGTAATTATACCTTTATTTTGTACTTATGTATTTCCACAATTATTTATGCATAAGTACGTTTATTTCCCATTTGTTGGAATGACATAAATAAATGTAATTATACTTTTGTTTTGTACTTATGTATTTCTGCAATTATTTATACATAAGTACATTTATTTCTTATTTGTTGTAATAACATCAATAAATGCACTTATACATTTATTTTGTACGTATATATTTCTGCGATTATTTCTACATAAGTACACTTATTTCTTATTTGTTGTCATAACATAAATCAATGTATTTAAATGACTTTTACGTACAAAATCAAATGTTGTTTACGTATATTTGAATTTGGCGGTTTTGGTCCTCCATAAGTCTGTGCTGTTTTTATTTTATTTTATTGAATTTATTTAATGTCCATGAATACTGATAAAAAAAACCAGGGACGCACCGATACCACTTTTTTGGAAAGCGAATACTTGCATTTCATTGCTCGCCGATACCGATAGTGAATACTCAATACACACGTAATTTAAAATTGCTCAAAACCTTAATTTAAATTAATTTAAAAAAATAAATCATTTATTTAACCCTATTATCTACGTTTCAGAGGAGTGTCAATAGTGTGTGTGTGTGTGTTTTGTGTGTGTGTGTGTGTGTGTGTGTGTGTGTGTGTGTGTGCGTGTATTATGTCTCATTGTTGCAAAGAAACAAATAGTATTTGATCTTTCTAAAAATAGTTTTTTTAGCTTCTATTTTGTCTGAAGGGTCAAATTGACACGAACATTATCTTTGTAACACAAACATGTAGCGTGTTGTTACTAATATGTCTAACGCACCAGTTTCAAAGTGGATAAAGTACTTTGAAGTATTTTCCTTTATCTTTACACTTTTAACACGGGTCAATTTGACCTGCACAGTATCTTTGTAGCATAAACATGTAGCGTGATGTTACAAATATGTCAACTGAATTGTAACATTTATTATATGGTTATTACACACATAAGACAAGCAGGAGAAGTTTCAAAGTAGAAAAATATTTTTTTAAATATTTTTACACTTTGAAAAAGGATCAAATGGACCCGAACATAACAGGAGGGTTAAAAAAAAGGCTATTTTGTGCACAATATTTTAACAAACAAACATGTTTCTCTCTCTTGCAAGAGTTTACTGCAGCGTTCGCGTTTAAGTGTGTGTGTGTGTGTGTGTGTGTGTGTGTGTGTGTGTGTGTGTGTGTGTGTGTGTGTGTGTGTATTTGACAGTTTCCTCCCGGGAATGACTCAGTATAAACACACAATTACAGGAAGTTAAGTGAATATGAGACGAGCTGTTTCTCTCTCTCTCTCTCTCTCTCTCTCTCTCTCTCTTTCTCATCTCTCTCTCTCTCTGTCTCTCTTTCTCTCTGTGTGTTTCTCTCTCTCATCTCTCTCTCCCTCTCTCTTTTTCTCACTCTTTCTTTCTCTTTCTACCCTCCCCCCTCTATCTCTCTTCCACTCTTTCTCTGTCTCTCACACTCTCTTTCTTTCTCTCTCTCTCTCTCTCTCTCTCTCTCTCTCTCTCTCTCTCTCTCTC
>CM051495.1:4254879-4277338 GCA_028031935.1 Paedocypris micromegethes | reverse complement strand
ATATATATATATATATATATATATATATATATATATATATATATATATATATATCTGTCTATCTATCTATCTACGCTGGTTGGCTGGAACTTTGTTCCGCTGTTTCAGATGACGTTGAAATAAGTTCTAGTTAAGAACCTCTAGTTTTCCCGAATGAGAAATTATTAATTGTCATTCCGATTTAAGCAGGACATGAGGCTCATGTTGACGGCGAGTTGAGCATTATTGTGTGATTGCAATTGCCCATATACGTGTAAATAAGTTATAAGCCCAAATTTGGCCTGGAATTTGGTGTAGGTTATTCCCGACACGAGGACAGAAAAAAGGAACGCTTCTCTTCAGACGGAGCACATGGCGTGTGGAACCTGAGACGTTAATGAGCGTCGTTACGTTAATGACGCATTCCTCCGAAAGACGAGGAACAAAGAGCGGATTATCAGGCTGTGTGGAGTGGGAAGTCGCTTCGGAAGAGTCCGGAAACCAGGACAGAACTGGATGTAGGACAGGTCAGAGATGAAGGACTGGTTGCTTCTAGCGTCGTCTCGCAGATGTATGACATAATGCAAAAAAGACCAGAATGATCGTCAAAATAAATATACGCAAATATAAACCATGTTTCCAATTTTCCGCTTATAATCGGCAATTTCAATTATGTGTTAATTATAAGTGTTCATTAAATTCCAAATAGCATGTTTATTTTATTTTTTGGAAAAAATAATCAGTTGGGCAAAAAAGTACTTGTTAGATTAATCGAACAGTTAGTCAATTAATCGAGAAAAGTAGTGGATAAATTAGTTCATAAGAAAATAATCGTTAGCGGCAGCTCTAATAAGCGCTAATCTTTCCACACTTCAAGTGAAGAGCAATCACAAATAAATGAAAATACTTTTATTTAATAATATTAATAACATGAGTATTTGTAGGGCGCTTTTCACAGTTTTAACTGTGTGTAAATATACTGTTTATTTACCCGAATATAAGACCGTATTTACCCAAATATAAGAATCCTTGTTTTTTTATTTTAGCAGCTCAAAAACTTGTGGAGTTCTTTTAATCGGCGATTTCAAATATGCACGTAACTTTAAGCGCTAGAGCTGCAACGCGAGTCGTCAAAGTCGATTACGTAAACACATAGACGCAAAAAAACGTGTTCTTATCATTCTTTCAAACATGGCGGCGCAGGAAACTAGCGGAGGCGGGAAAACAGTTGCGACGCGCAAAGAAAATGAAATATTAAATGCACTTAATAGGGGGCGGGGTTATCTTTAATAAGTCTGTGTGTGTGTGTGTGTGTGTGTGTTTGTGTTTAAGTTCCCCCCCATGTTTCAAGTTTAAGTTCAAGTTCTGAGCATTTGTAAGGCACTTTTCACAGTTTTAAGTGCACAGTCTTAAAGCGCACGTGTGAATATGTAAGAGAATTGTTGCTTTTTATTCATTTGATCGTCTGGTTGTTGGTGATAAGTAAATGGCTGTGATTATCACTATGACTAGGACAAGGCAAAGACGTTTTTCTCTGTGTTTCATATTGCCTTTGTGTTTAAAATGTGTTTAAAGGAAAGTGTTAATTAAAAAGCAAATAGCATGGTTCTTTTACTCTTAATATAATGGCTGAGGGAAGCCAAAAAAACCTACACGTGTCTTCACAGAACCCTACACACTGGGTAGTGAGCACTGGTTAGGGATCGACGCTTTAAGTGTAGTGCACTCGATTGTCTGGACTGAACAGACTCGTCACGTCATTTCTGTGTCTTAAAAAGACACTTTAAGCTTGTAAATGCAAAGAAAAATGGAAAAAACAGCTTGAGCCCAATGCATTATGGGATCTGGAATGTTCTGCTGTCCGAGCTGATGATTCAGGCGCTAGACTGTTGCAGGTGTAGTGAGTTTTTGTTACATTTTGATTGGTGGAGTCTGGAGTGCAGAGGTGTAAAGTACTTGAGTACACTTTAAGTTTTGTAAATTTTGTTAATATTGTAAATATTTTTTGTACTTTAAGTGTTTTTGGCTATTTTGTGTTGTACTGAATGTCATAATTATTAGCAACTTTTTTAAATCACGCAGTCTCAATAAATTCACACAATCGATAAAGTACAAGTACTAACACAAGTGCAAATACTATGCTCAGTGTTTCAATGTTTCAAAATTCGATTTTTTTCAGTTTCTTTACGCGTTCGTCATACTTTGTTTTTTTAGAATCAATTGCATTATACATATGTATACATATTGTATATTTACAAAATGTATAAAAATCCCTCTGCTGGAGTGAGAGTGTGAATGTGTGCATCTTGCTCTGTGATTGGTTGTCCCGCCTTCAGGCCCAGCCCCTGTGATGCAAAAACAGGAAAAAACAGAAAAATTCCACCTGTAAATACGCTTGAACTGTCATCACAACGGTCCTACCCTTCCCTTTTGTCCAGGCACTTGATAGAATCTCTGATAGAATCTATAGAGTCTTTCAGCTTGGACAAACACAGCTATATTCCACCGCCATCTACAATCCATCCCGAGCGTCTCTCACGCAAGAGTCGGTCCTGATCAGCGACAAAGGCGTGTGAAGTGAAGTGAAACTCAGCGCACACACTCCATTAACTCACGGCCAGGAATATACGACTTTCTTTCCCGCGTGAAGTGAAACTCCCGACACACTGGATTCCGTGTGTTTCACACGTGCCAGATCAGCTGAATACACTCGTGCCTTCTCCGGTTTCTCCGCCTTCATTGTGTTTCGCGGTGTCGAAATTCCGCTAGCTGATGAGATCGGCCGCGATCAGGTGACTAACCGCTTGGATTGTGTTCCCGCGCCGGCGACGGATTGGCTGTTGGTTTGTGTCCTGGAGATGATTACAGTGAGACGTGCTGATTGTAAAAATATATATAATAATTAGGGCTGTCAAAGTTAACTAGTTAACGCACGCGATTAATTTTAAGTGCTTAATCGAGTGTCTCGTCGATCTCCGGGTGTTTTGAATGTTCTTGAATGGACTTGTTAAAACTGAGACTCAGCCTTATTTAGACGTTTCAACTGCAAATATGTAACTTGTTTGTCGAATCTCTGTTCAACAAGCCACCACTGTAGATTCATAGGGATTAGATAAAGACAATACTGTATTTACTTACACTTAGATTTAAAAACAGACATTCTAAGCTTTATGTAATTTCTTTATGTACATTCTAAGACATATGATTCATGTTAGAGTGATAAGTATTTATTAAATTATTTTGTTTTAAGCTGACAAAAAGAAGGCAAAACGTGCTTCAAGTTTTAGTTTTATTATTATTTATTTGTTTTTACAAAAAGCACAATGTTCTATTTTTATTAAGAGTGTAACTAAAAAAAATGGGCACTTCAAACTTTCATTTAATGTATAACACTAATATGTAAGTCCAAAATTGACTTTTTTTGTGTGTTTTATTTTGAGTAAAGAGTGACTCGACCTTGTAGGGTTAAAAAACTAAGAAAATAAATTGCAAATTGAACAAAATTTATACTAAATGATATTGTAGTATTTAAATTAGTGTATATTTAGTGTTGAGTTTACATTAATTTACATTATTTTGGTCAGGGAAGTGCGATTAACTAGTTAAACATTTTTAATAGTTTGACAGCACTACTAATAATATTTCCGTCCATTTTATCGCTATTAGCATAGTGGATAAGCGTCCATTTGTCTGCCCATCATTTTGTCCAAAAGGATTCTCATTTATGGAAGAATGTTTTCGACAAAATTTGTAATGTCGAACTTTTTAAATGTGTTCGCAATGGCGTTAACGATGTGTTGGGCGTATCAAATTGACGAAACTCGGAGCTTAATGAGAAAGTTTGCTTGGTGTTTGCTTGGGCATGCAGAAACAGACAAATCTCGATGTTCAATTTGCCAGGTCTGTTTGTGAGGCCACAAATATGCCAATCAGTGTAAGGGGGAGGGGCCACTGAGGAATGCACTGTGAAAAGCAAATTCATTTTAGGGTCTTAAGACTAACTGAATCAATGTTGAGTAAAGCAAACACTACAGAGAAGAAACAATCACAAACTTGTTGATCGAACATTAAAAGGTCCTCGACAATTTCGTTGATCACCACAATTCCCTGTCTTCAACGTCTGTTTGAGTGATGTCACTGCCCGTGCAGTCATAGTACACTGGGGTAGCCCCTCCCCCTTACAATGATTGGCAGGTTCTGTTGCAAAAAAGATTGTGCAGAAGATTTTGAAAACCAAATTTTGAATTTGAGTTTCTTCTCCGCAACACACTGGGTTTTTGGGATGCCATTTTGACCATCCTTACCTTCTTTAATTCTCACGTTCCTTTCTTAATTCCCATGTTCCTTCTCGTTTTTCTAGAACTGTTTGAAAAAGAGGAACACCAGGCCAAACAACAAGCCAGAGAAGAAAGCATCGCCACTGGTAATACTCATTTCCTTTAGCCGCTTTTCTCAATCATTAATGTGCACCGTAAAAACACCATTCCCAAAAACTCTAATTTTAGCAACATTAGCAGATGTAATATAACACGTTATTTGGACTACCATTAGGTAGGGTTTTACCATTAATAAACCTCAATTTCCTGTAGACACACATTTTATTTTGATTTATATGGCACACATTCAAAGTTTAAGCATTTTGTTGAATTTTAAGTGCGCCTTGTAGTCAGAAAAATGTCGATTTATGTGTTCAGATGTATTCAGTGGTTACTGTTATCCACACTAATTGCTCAAAATGTTTAGCTGAAAAGGTAATGTAAATATTCCCCTCCGTAGCCTCCAGAAGACAGTTCTGACCTGAAATGCCAACTCCACTTCGCCAAAGAAGAGTCAGCGCTCATGTGCAAAAAGCTCACCAAGATGGTGAAGGACAGCGAGGCCATGAAGGAGGAGCTGGCAAAGTATCGCTCCGTCTACGGCGAGGTCGACGCTTCGCTCACGGTCGAGGAGGTTGCGGAGTCTCCACACACTCGTGAGGCCGAGGTCAAGGTTCACCTCAAACTGGTGGAAGAAGAGGCCAATCTCCTGAGTCGCCGCATTGTGGAGCTGGAGGTCGAGAACCGCGGCCTTCGTGCCGAAATGGATGACATGAAGATCCAGGAGCCCTTGGCTGGACCCGACAGCACGGGCGGAGTAGGAAGTCACCAGGTGCTTTCCACCTCCGAGAACGTGATGGAGCTACAGCGCCACCTACAGTTTGTCGAAGAAGAAGCGGATCTGCTGCGGCGTTCCCTTGTCGAAATGGAAGAACAGAACAAGCTTTTGATGAACGAGCTCAACCACTACAAATCTGAACTACCTGCTGTGACTGAGATAGACCTGTCTCCATGCACAACCATCATTCCACCCGCCATCATCCATGATGCTTCAGAGGACGACAGCTTTGGCCTAAACGAAGCCAGCCATAATGAGCTACTCACTTCCAGGCTGCAGATAACCGAGCTGAATGGCAAGGTGAAGAAGCTCCAATATGAGAACCGTGTTCTTCTCTCCAACCTCCAAAGGTGTGACCTGGCGTCCAAGAAGGGCCTGGCACGTCCATCAATGGAGACCGATGCGGAAGCGGGAGACTCTGCCGAATGCGTCCCCAGTCAGGCTCACCGTGAGGGACCGGTGGGTGATGAGCAGATAGACATGCTGGAAGGGAAGAACCAGAAAATGGGAAGGTCCAACCACGTCCATACGTCTCAGTGCCTAAGCGTAAAAGACCTTCTCGTTGTCCGTGACCAGGCTCAACTTGTTACCTCAGCCATTCAGGTTTTGATGTCTCCCAACTCGCTTTATCAGAAGACCTCAGCCAGCGAGTCGGCCGAACCAGGCACTCTTGAGAAGAACCAAATGCATGGACCTGTTCTGCCGCTGATGGAAGCCTTGCACGACAGACTGCAGTCCTTCCAGTCTCAGCTGTTCACCCTCAGTAACAAGCTGGACTCTTTGAGCCCATCACCCGAAAAAGAGCACGCTGAAGAACCTCCCCAAACA
Organism: Paedocypris micromegethes; assembly: GCA_028031935.1. NCBI lineage: Eukaryota > Metazoa > Chordata > Actinopteri > Cypriniformes > Paedocypris > Paedocypris micromegethes. Next base: position 4,271,377 of record CM051495.1, on the reverse strand, counting down.
TTCGAGCCAACAGATGTTGTCCAGAGCCTGGGCAGCGTCCAACAGAAGGTACGACAACTGTCCTAATCAAGTATTCTTCTTGAGTCTTGTGTTTTTCTTGAGTCCTTCTTTTGACCAAAAGTTTTTGGTTATCTTCGGCTTGATTCGATCACGGAGTTGTATTAGAAATGGTCTTTTGACTTTGAAACGGGCACGGTTTTGACTTTTTGAATGGGCAAGAGTAATGTGGAGAGAAAAGAAGCTTCTAATGGAGAGGATTGTTCGTCAATCATCTTGGCTCAGTCTATATAGTCGTTGGCATGATGCGGACCGCTTAAATTCAATGCCCAAACGTGGCCTTTCTATGTTCATAGTCTCCCTGCGCTTGCGTGTGTATTTTCTGGGTTTCCTCCCACAGTGAAAAAACATACAGGGGAATTGGAGCCTGGAACATTGCCCATAGGTGTGAGTGAGAGTATGACGTGTGTGTGTGTCTCGCTCTGTGATTGGTCGGCTACCAATGCAGGGGGTGTGTCCCACTATTCAGTCTCATAGATACTAGGATTGGCTCACGCTGCCCATGACCAAGAAATGGTTAAAATTAAGAAATTGCTTGGGTATATCTTGCATGCTAGGTTTATTGGTGAAAACAATCAGGTGTTCACGAGGTTTTGTCAAATTTGACGAGGTTCTTGTCAATAGAACCTCCGTTAGAGACACAACTCTTGAGATCCAATCCAGACTCTTCCTTCATTCTCTTCCCCCACTTTTCTTTCTCGCTGCATGGGCACCATGACTTGTGGTCACGTCCTTCATGTTCATTCACTTCTTCGAATCAAAGAAGATAGTTTTACTGCTTGTGGTTTTGTTTCTCTTTACTATGTTCTCCTACACCACGATCACCAAACTTTTTTTCCTCTACATTCTTTTCAATGTTCTGTGAGGGAATTGGTGGATGTTTAAATAGTGTGATTGTGCCATTTTCTCCTCTCCTTTTTTATTCCTTTCATTTTGTTGTTCAAACATGTTGGTGTTTGCAATCCCGGCATCTTTCCCGTTTCAAACGACGACTCCATTTTATGTCTTGTATTCCTGGTGATGTCGTCTGTCTTCTGTCATGCTGTTTTTATTTGGAATTTTTCTTCATTAACTTGCCCATGCATGCATGCTGCAGCTCGACTCTAGAGACGACTGTGGGGTCAAAGGTCACCACGCAGAGGAGAGCGCGGCCTACCAAGACAGCAACAAAGACCAGGAACTTGACCTAAAGCATGACAACTCAGATCCGGTGAGCCAGTTCATACGTAACTTTAATCAATTATTAACCTGATTGCTTTCTGACGTCCCAAGGTTAGAATATCCACTCGAGACTCTTCCAAAAGTTTAAGGCCCAGTCTGGGAATTTTACATTTGTGGGTTTCCTTTAAGTTGAAGTCTGAAAAGTTGTCCATAGGTTTGAGTGAAAGTGTTGTATGTGTGTCTCTCCCTGTGATTGGTTGCCCACGTCCCCACCTTCAGGCACAGAGTTGCTGCAATTGGCTCCTCTGGAACGGGTCATCTTTGTCTTTAGGCGCAACACACTCCAAGTTCAGTTTGGGACATAAAGCACCCAATAGAAATTGTAAAATAATATATGAATGTCTTGTCAAATTAAGATCTGGCTATTTTAGAATATTTACCGGTTCCTTTCCTTCCCCTCAAGTTTACAGAGCAGAACGGAGCAGAACTCACGTCATTGGAGACTCAGGAGAATCAATCATCCCAAAGTGACACGCAAAGACTCTCACAGGTGCGCAATCAGCTCAGCACGACGTTACAGACTTAATTTCCCATGGAACGGGAAGACTTTGTTCCAGTCTTCTTGTGTGTAATCTTCAGTTTGATTGTTGCCACCTGTTCCTCATCAGTCTGTGTATTTAAGTCTTCACCTGTGCCATTGTCCTCTGTCTGTCTTTAATGTTGCACATCTTTATGTTCCTCAGTTTTTGTGTTAGTACCTGTCTGTAATTTGTTGTTAAATTCATGTTTTTTGTCATCCATGGACCAGTACAGTGGTGACCCGACTTACGAATGTCCTTTTTAACGAAAAACCACAGTAACGAAATGTCGTCGCAAACACTGCTCTTAGGATAAAACCTAGGCACATAAAGCAGTTACATGCCCTTTTCTCGCTGGGCGTTACACTCTATAATGTCAACGTCACATTTCACACTGACCAAGTGTCTCCTTTTTTGCGAAATTACGAAATTTGTCCGACTTCCTTGAGGTCATGGTACAGATTTACATGTAACATGCGGCTCATCTACCGAAATTCCTGCCAATTGGATTACTTTCATAAGTCTGCCAGTGTATATCCGATTGCACCCAGACCTGCTTTCCAACCTTCTACTCTGCTGGTTACTCTCCAGCTCCACGATGAGCATCAGAAGGCCCTGATCCGCCGAGACTTCCAGCTGCAGAGTCTGAGTTTGCAGACCCGTCTTCAGCAGAAGCTTTGGAGCCGCGAGAGGAACCTGCTGGTCCAGGAGTCGGAGCAGCTCAAGGAGAGTCTCGTCCTCATCAGCCTCAAACTGCACTGGCTCCTCAAACAGTGGAGACTCGGCAAGAAGCTTGACACGAACAGCAAGGATTTTCTCGAGGTGTGGTGCTAGTTTTAACCGTAGAAATGTCAGTTCTTTTCGGAATCAGCCTTTAGCTTTAGCTTGGACTTGCTTTGTCCCGGATCCATTTACAGTATTTTGTTGTTTTTTATGGCCGATTCCAACTGTGACCTTCTTATGTTGCCAATCCGCACATTTGTCACGGAATTTCATTTTCACGGAGTGAAATTTTTGCTTGCCATTCTCCAGCGAGATCTCAAGATTTTGATAGGCAGACCAAGTGTCCTGGCTTTTTCCAGTTGCTTTTTTCCTAATTGTGTTTAAAGAGGGTGAGAGAATGATTCATTGCTAATGATTTATTCGATTTTATTTTCCTAAAATTATTTCCTGGAAAACGTTAATTTGATGAGTTGACTGGTAAAAAGAGCGAGAGCTTATTGTGGCTTCAGTCCAATATGACTTGACTTCTCAGTCTGATGGTGTATTATAATGCAATCTGAACGATTCTATTTAAATATAACAAGCACTTCAAATATAAGCACCCCCCTGATTTTTCAGGCACACAATTGAAGTTTTCTTAATACGCGAACATACTGTAAGTTCCTTCTTTTGAAAAATATTTGTGATTGCTCCCGACTTGAAGTATAAATTTTTTTTTAAATATGATCATATAAGCACCTCCCAAGTTTTTGAACGTATAAAATTGGAAAAATAAAAGTGTGCTTACATTCCCGTAAATTAGGTAAATATCGTATTTAATGTATAAGTAATATAAGCACCCGTTTTTTCCCTAATGTTAGCAGCTTACAAATTTGCGGGGTGCTTATAATCGCCAATTTCAAATATTCACGTAAATATAAGCTCTTTTCTTTAAATAATGGTTCTGAAGGCAGACGTGCGCATGATTATTTATTAACGCAATAACAGAAACAAAGAACATTAACAGGGACACTTAACAGGGACAAAATAACGCTGGAAGAAGTAAGAATAAACAAAAACCATCATTAATTTTTGTACAGACAGATCATATTGCATTCGGTAAATCGCTATGCTAAAGGCTAACGGGCTAGCCCTTGAAAACAAGACGGAAAACAGTTCAAAACGAAGAATAAAGGAGTCAAACACAATCAAATCGCTCTCTCTGCTGCACAGAGAAAAACGTGACTGTTTTAATATTTACGTTTATCATTCTGATATTGACTAGAATGTAAAAGTGTGTAGAGCTCTGTGATTGGCCAACAATTCAGGGGGGTGTGTCCACCTTTATGTTGTTGGCTCGAGCTCCCCATGATATGGCTATGGTAACGCCGTTCCGAAAATGGATGGATAAGCAACTACAGTGCTTATCGTTTTTTTTTAGGTGAACAATGTGAAAGATCTCTGTCTTCTGCTCGAGGAGGATGGACTTTACCTCCATCATGGAGACAACAAGATCTCCGCTGCTGAAGATCAAACACCTAAACCTACAGGCAAAGACGACAGCGAGCAGATCATCTCACTGGTAAGTTAGAATGTGATGGCAGAATTTACGCAGATATAAGCACCCCCTTTTTTCTCTGATTTTTGACGCTCAAAAAAGTGCAGAGTTCTGATTTCAAATTTCCGCATAGACCTTTAAATAGACCGTAGACCGTCAACGCAGAAAGAGAACAGTTGAAAATGAAAAACATGGACAAGGAGCAAAAAAAATAAAAAATACAGACACAATCAAAACGCTGGGTCTGATAAACAGGGGATAATAATCCTTCCCTACTGTACGATCGTCTTCACTTGGCGTCGGATAAACACAAACGGGCCTCCCGCAGGTGCTGTGTGCCTCTGTGCGCGAACTGGACTGCAAAGGCTGAGAATTCTGTGAAATGAAGTTCTGATCACTAGAATCGACTTTTTTTAAATCTAGTATTCGATATATGACGTAAAATGATATCGAAATCCATGTGTCGTCTTTTACAGCCCAGTGGATTCGGCAGAACGGTGACGGACGTTAAAGCAGCGTTGCAGGATCTGAACTCGGAGCTTCACGAGGAGCGTCAGAGCTCACAGGAGTTGACTCAGCAGTTCGCTCGCGCTAAAGCATCGTGGGAAATGGAACGCATGGAACTCAAGTGCATCGTCTCTCAGGTGAGGGGATCCAAACTATTGCTGAAGTTATGCTTGAATCTGAAATTTGACAGGTTTTATGGTATAAACAGTTAATTCTTTTTGTATTTTGTTCATTTTTTTATCTTAATTTTTACCGTATTTTATTGTATTTGTGTCGCTTAGCTTAGCGCAACCGGCTACAAACGAGTCCAATGTGTCATTGCAGAAAGTGTCGAAACAGTCAAAAATTAAGAACACGGGCAAGAAAAATACAAAAATCCAAGGAACAGACACAATCAAAACGCTGGGTCGCTGCACATGGGATAATAATCCTTCCTCTTCACACGGCGTCAGATAAACAGAGAGCTTGAAACAGATCTGAGCTTGACACAATTGCTCTGAGCATGTGTGGAGTCTGACTGGAGAGCAAAAGATCTTGGGAAATGAAGTCCTGACCACTAGAATCCACTTTTTGTTATCCATTATTCAAGTAAAACATTATAAAAATGATAGGAATCACAAGTTAGGTTTGTTAAATAAAGAAAAAATTGCATTTTTAAGAGAATATTACCATAATTCAACCCGAAACGTTAATACATTTAATGTAGAAAAATCTGGGAAAATTAGGGAAAAACTTCTCCGAAAATTACACAGAAGTTGTGTAAACAGATCTTTCTTAAATCTAAATGTTGTGCAATGTTTCTAGTAGGATCCATGTGGGAAAAGTCTGTGTGGAGCTGCTTGCGTGGGTTTTTAATTTTTATGAAAAAATAATCGAATATTGAGTCGATAGATTACTCAATTAATTGAGGGGAAAAAATTGATAGATTAATAAATAAGTACATAATTGTTAGCTTCAGCCCTAAATTTAATTACTACTTTTATTGTTGTTACATTAATATTTATTACTGAAAGAAATTTTCAACACCATAACTAGTTTAATAAATGAGTGAGAAAAGGATCATAAATGGAAGAGTTTTAAGCTACAAATATGATTTAATGAGGGGATTGGACTGGCTGACAACAACCACCGAGGTTAGAAAGAGTAGAGACGCTTATTCAGCCGTGGATTTAAAGCTTCTTCATCCTCGGAGCTTCAGTCATGGATTTTAAATGCACAGATGATGTTCCTATTTCTCACGGGAGATTTATTTCAAAATCCTTATGGAGCGACTGAAGTGCAGGTCCATTTTTATCTGACTTTAAGAAGCTGAAAACCATCAGTTGGGCTTGAATTGTTTCGTTGAAATGAGATAAAAAAATACCTGCGATGGCTAGTTTGTTATAGTGTGATGGAGAAGGATGAGCTTAATATCTCGGCTCTAATACATTTTCATAATCACAGTTTTTCTAATGGATTAATTAACGAGCCAGAGGAGGAAATGCTTTGGAATCAGTCTAAAGAAACCTCGAGATGTGGTCAAAACCATTTCTAACTATGCATATTTTTCAGATTATAACATATTCGGCACAAAATATTTGGCCCAACGTTGATGAACATCATTTTTTTGAAAATGTAGAAAACAAGAGTTATTTAAGCTCACTAATAAATTAAACATTTCACGCTAATAAATTTGTTCATATCACCAGCACAACTAAAGTTCAGATTATTTAGCACCTTATAATAAAAAAATACAGTACTTTCAAAGTAACGAATAAATAGTATAGTATTAGTAATAATAGTAAAAAGTATAAAATGAATTAAAATAGATTTGATTCAATTCAATCAAAACTATTAAGAGTTGAGTTGAGTTGAAATAAATCAAATTGAATGGAATCAAATGTATTTGAATTTAAATGAATTGTTGAGTTGAGTTGAAATGAATCAAATCGAATTGAATCATATCTATTTCAGTTGAGTTGAGTTGAAATTAAATTAATGGAATGGATCTGAGTTGAGTTGAATTTAAATGAATCTTTTTTTAATTGAGTTGAAATGAATTGAATTGAGTTGAAGTTTATCGAATCTAATCAAATTGAATTGGAGTTCAAGGCCCGGTCATGTAGATGTGATTGGTTCCCAATCGCTTCCCATGGCCATGAAATGGAAAAGTGGTTCACAAAACGAACGGATGGAAGAAAGATGCTTCGTACAGACAACGTGAAAGACCTGCTTGACAACAGCAAATGCAATGAAATTTCCATCAGTTCTTTGGCTGTACATTTACTCGCATTTTGAACGTTTTTCATAGTCGGATGATATTCCCAAGGTCTCTACGGTCACAGCGGATGAGCTAGTGAAAGCCTGGTGATGGATCGATATTAAAACTTCCCAGCTTCGTCCTCTCGGTCATTTGTGCTTTGGCCAAGCGTGTAGTTCTGGAGAATTAGTCAAGCAGCCGAGCAAGAAATGGGACGTGGTCCTGCGTTCTTCACCGTGACCTCTGGCATTCAGAAAAACACACATTACTCCATTACAAAAGACGTTTTTTTTTTTGTTCTCCAGTTATGACGTGGTTAGGAGCAGCTGTGTGTTTGCAAGGCATTCTCTTTTCTGGTTTAATTACGTGAAAATTATCTTAAAAATACCATTTTTTGTTTATTTAACAAACCTAACTTGTAACTCGTATCATTTTCATATTGTTTTACTTGAATAATAACAAAAAGTGGATTCTAGTGGTCAGGACTTCATTTCCCAAGATCCTTTGCTCTCCAGTCAGACTCCGCACATGCTCAGAGCAATGGTTTCAAGCTCAGGTCTGTTTCAAGCTCTCTGTTTATCTGACGCTGTGTGAAGGGGAAGGATTATTATCCCCTGTGCAGTGACCCAGCGTTTTGATTGTGTCTGTTCCTTGGACTTTTTTTACTCCTTGCCCGTGTTCTCCATTTTCCACAGTTTCGACTCTTTCTGCGATGACACATTGAACTCGTTTGTAGCACCCCCCAAGTTATTAAGCGTCAAAATTTTAAAAACATTAGCTTATATTCGCATATATACGGTATCCGATTTATATTCAACAAGCGACCCATTTTACGACGTCTTTCTTTCTAACCGACGCCTGGCGTGTTTTTGCTCAGATGGAGGCTAAGCTAGGCAAGCCTGGAGGCGAGAAGGATTCCCTGCATCTTCAGAAGGAGCGAGAGGAGCATCAACACCTCCTGGCCGACTCGTACGCGGCTGTGATGGACCTCACCAAGCAGCTGCAGATAAGCCAAAAGAACTGGAGCAGAGAAAGACTGGAGCTTCTGGAACAGTTCGACCAGGAACGCGGCCAATGGGAGCAGCGTCTGCGAGAGGCTCAGAGCAAAGGCGCACCGGTCAGTCGCTGAGAATTGATCTTTTATTTATGGTATATATGGTGTGTGTGTGTGTGTGTGTGTGTGTGTTTGTGTGTAAATTTGTATTTAATTTATTATTATTATAACATGTGGTATATTTTTATACCTTTTGAGAGGTTTTAGAATGTTCATTAATGTAAAGTGCAAAGGCTTAAAATGATCAAATTGTATATATCTCATTTAATGTGATTCGCTTAGTTACGAAACTAGTCAGTGTTTTTGTCTAATCAGTTCCGTATGAATGACTGGAGACTTAATCAATATTGACTTTTGGGTTCAAACAAAAGTACCATTTAAAACAGTCGACTTAAATATTAGTAATATGTAAATATACAAATATAACATTAGTAATATTAGTAAATATAATAAATAAATAAAGGTAAATCCATATTTTAATTAATATACAATTAGTTATTATTATTATTGATATTTTTATTAATTGTTATTATTATTATTACTATTATTATTAATAATAATAATAATATACTAATACTAGTTCTTTAATAATTTTTCTTTTACCATTATATTATTATTATATTTTCCTATACAGATTATGTTTTTCTCTAAAGCTAACACTCATCCAACAGGCTAAAGCATAATTGCTTTTTCTCACAATGACAAGATTGTACATGAATCCCGCTTTTGCTGCCTGCAGCTATTTTTATCTTTTTTGTTGTTTTTTTTAGTCTCTTCATGACAAAGACCCAATTCGAGAAACTTCCCTGGATGAAACCTCACCGCAAAGGTAAACTATCTGGTAAACTTTCTCCCATTTTAGAGTTTTGCCTTCTTGTAAGAACCGTCATTCTGCTTTGCAGGACAAAATCAGTCTCCACTACGGATTTTAAGAATCCACCCGAGTCCAGTCTTCTGTTTCCGGAACACACAGTCAATGGTGTAGCAGAGAGGACGGAGGCCTGTCTGTCGCCTCACGTGGATCTCACCAAGAAGAACTGGAAGTACCTCAGCAGTGATTCTGCCATTCTGGAGAAGGTGGACCAGTTTAAGACGTGGGACTGTCCTGACACCGACTCAAACAGCAGCTTCCCAGGCCTGGAACTGAGCAAGGACTACATCCAGAGAAGCCACACTGCCCCTGACAAGACCAGCATTCGCATTTATTACAGCCCTCCAGCGGTGAGAAGGATGAGCAGAAGACCTGAGCAACCCCTGGATTATGAGGATCCTCAAAAGGGAATGGTGGACGTCACTACAACACGTGCTTTATGCCAGTTTCCCCCCTCATCCACAACGGCAACCACTCCATTGTCATCGTCTTACGAGCAGTGGTTGAGCTCACTTTCCCAGCAGCATCGAGACTTGCTTGAGGCCCGATCCGGCGGTTCTGCGTCCTTCCATAGGCTGGAGATTTCTGGGAACCTCAGCGATGACATGAAGGAAATGACCAACTGCGTGCGACAGGCCATCCGGTCAAGTTCCCTGGAAAGAAAGTGCAGCAAAGACACCGGGAGCCAGACGGTTGGTGTTTCCAGCACAGGAACGCAAACGGCTCAGTTTGTCAGCGTCGGCCTACAAACAGATGCTCTCATTCCTTTAACTAGAAGCCTTCCGGGAAAAGCGTGGTCCCCTCGTTCGTCCACTACTCTTGCGTCTTCACGTACCCGACAGATCTCGTCCTCGCTCGAGAAGGTCCACGGCCGCATAGACCGACCCTGTTGCTCTCCCAAATATGGCTCACCTAAACTTACGCGCAGAGTTTCTACCTCGTCCTCCAAACTTGAGACCTCCTCCACATCCTCCAGAGATCGAAGTATCTGGAACTTGCAAAATCGTGGATCTCAGAGCGGATCTGCCTGGGCTCGATCCACCACCACCCGTGACAGCCCAGTCTTAAGTGGACTCAACGATGGCTTGTCCAGTCTCTTCAGTGTCGTAGAACACGGTGGAAGCGTCGAAACTTTATGGAAAACCGAGTTGTGTCCTGGAAGACAAGCCGCTGGGAAACCTTCCGCTCCAAGTTTGGGTTTCAGTCTAGGAGAAGCAGGAGTACAGAAATACGGGGTAGTCCAGGAGTTCCTACACAGTGTCTGTGGTCGATCTGCGTCAGTCGGAGGTTTAGATGAAGCAAAACCCGACTGTCTACCCTCAGCCTTGATCGGGACAGACAACATTACAAAAATTGTGAATAAAAGGTTCATAAAAGCGCAAAGGGATGACTTGGTCGCCACTGGGAAGGAAGCCCTGAGTACAAGCTCCAGTGCTGTGGAGGTGAGAGTCAACACGAATGCATATCCTGCTTCTGGGTAGACTTGTTTTTGAATTGTGCCTTCTTTCCAGGATTCGGTTTGCGACTGCAATTCCCAAAACCTAGGTTCCTGCCTCGCCCGCAATTCCCGCTCCGCAACGCGACATGGCGTGCAGGGCCCGTGCAAGCACCGCCTGCCCGAGTCGTCTACTGTATCTGAAGAACGGTTTGAGACCAGCAATGAGTGAGAACGTACAGAAGAACTTATTGCCTCCTCCGCACTGCCACTCAAGTCTACTGCCACATTCACCACGACCTACAACAATTCGCTTCCGTTAAACAGCACATCTGAAATGCCAAGGAATGGAAGAGGCTTCCGTTCAGAAAAACGTCATTCCCCTGTAGAGAAAAACATCCTCTCTTATGCGTCATACCATATACAACCAACCCAATCAATATCTGCCATGTTATTCAGGACAGTTTCATATTTTTTCAAACAACCGCAGGGCTTTACGTCCTCGTAGATATCTTGGGAAGATAAAGCATGCAAATGAACCTTCCAACCTCACTGTTCCTTTAGTAAGAGGTGACTTCTCTTCCCAAGGACCAGTGGTCCTTATACAGCAGGTTACCGACAGCTTCTTTCAGTATATTATTAATGCTCTTGAATTTTGGTCGAATCTTTTATGTAGGCAATATTCTCTCTTCAAACATATTTTAAGCACCTTACTGGTCCAAGTTGAAGAACTAGTTGGCACCTTTCTTCAAGCCTGCCGAACTTACACTACAGATATTGCTACAAATTTGGATGGGACAATAAGTCACGAGTCAATTGTCCTTGTTTGACTATTGAATAACATGCGATGCTGTCTGAAGACGTCTAGCGTGTTGGTAGCTGTAGAGAAGTGGTAGCTTGTCTGGTACTGGTGTACCAACCTTTTTCATGGTGTTGGACAGTTTTAGCCTGAAAATGTCTTTCCCTGGCAAGAAATGTTTTCGTGGAGTTGTTTTGTGGAAGATAGCTTAATGCTATTTGAGTAGAAGCTCAGCACACTACATCCTTTCAGACATGTTCTTCAAGTCTGTCACGATCTAGCCATAGTGTGATGTCATCAGATAGACCCAAATCACTCCCTCTTCTTCTGTAATGATAGCTATGCAGTTTCTATGCGTACCTCCTTGTAGTCGTAGTCCGGAATGTAAAATTTTCCAATCTTTTTGGAGTGGTGCTGCCCAGACGTAACTTTAGTCCTGATTTGCTGGTGCTTTGCTGGTTCTTTGCTCGGACAACAAAGTAATTGAAGCCTTTATATACATGCCTATAACTTCTAATCATTGAAATAGTTTAGCTTCTAGTCATAAAACCCATCAAACCAACACTTGGGTTGAGTCAAGAAGCCCAGCGTCTGTCCAAACCTTGCCATAAATCCCACAGCTACCTCTACTTTTATAGTTGGAAACAAAGAAACGATGTCTTTTGATAATTGGTCATAGGTGTGAGTGAAAGTGTGTGTGCCACTCTGTGATTGGTTGGCCACCTGAGTGCGCCCCGCCTTCAGGCCCAGAGTTGCTGGGATTGGCTCCAGCTCCCCATGACCCAGAAATGGAACTGTGGTTGAAAAAAGGACAAAATAAGTCAAAATTAGTTATTCATAAGTTTGGAAAGAACTATAATCTACTTTGAAGCAAAATCCAGCTTGGACACAATGTGATGAGCAACAGACTTTCTTTATAAGCCATTTACCTGTTTGAATGTTCCTGGTGAGTCTGATATCGCAACGGTCTTCGCTTGAAATATCGGACCAGCTATTTATCGTCCCCTAAAGTGTCCCTTAAGTTAGGTCACATGATCTCTGAAAGACAACAGATGGATTGACCTTACTCACAGCGTGTGGTCCAATGCTTCATCCGATGTTTGTCTTTATAAGGTTTAAAAGAACAGGAGACTGGCTTTACCGTCAAGTCCAATGTATAGGTTTCCAATGAAGTGATTTTAATTTCTACCTTATGCCTAAACAATTTTTTGAGGGGTCAATGGTTTCAGAAATCGTATAAAAATTGTTTTATATGTCAAAATATGTCTTTAAACAAATACTTTTAGGGGAACAAGCTGTGTTCGCAATTGCCATTTTTATTCACCGTATTGACCTTCTGCTTGTTTTATCGTATCACTGATTTGTAAAGCATATATATGTGTCACATCGTTGCTTACTGTCAATATTCTTTGCTAAATTATTTAAGTCTGTTTTACTTTTGTTTGTTTTTTTTTTTTATCGAAATTTTGTTCAGAATTTTAAAAAATACGGATTATAGAGTTAAAAAAAAAAAACAGACACAATATTTTGACTTTAAATCAAACTGTAAATAGTTTTTACTCTTTCTATCCTTGTGTAGGAAACATTGAATGTCTCTGCCAAACTTTATTTTAGAGTCTGACCCTTTCTTCACCTGATTGAAAACACGGGAAGACAGTACATACAAACATTTCTAAAATAAACTTGATTAACTTGGAAACTGAAGGTTTGGACTGGATTTTCTTTTAAGCTGCGTGACAAGCGTTTAACTGTAACATTGTGTGAATGATCGTTTTTGAGGAGCTGATTCAGGAACTGAAACATCTAATGTTACTTTATAAAAGAGCATTTAATGTTACTTATAATAACAATGTAATACTGATCTGATTTCAGGTATCACGACTGGTATATAAAATAAAAGTCTTATTTAAAGCACAGAGACTTCCTGAAGCAGCAAGTGCTGCAAGTTACTAGCAGTGTGTACCGAGTCATAGTGGGATCCCAAATTCTAAACAAAAACTGTTGGCCTCTGGTCACTTGTGGGGACTTTTGGCTGGTTCCCACAACGTTGAAGGCCGGTTTGAGGACTTCCGAATTTTAAAACGGAAGTTAAAATTGAGTTTTGGTTAAGGTGATAGTAGAGGGGGGTCTATTTTGAGCATTGGGTGGGGGTGGGCGGGGTTAGAGTGAAAGTTTATTTATATAGCGCTTTTCTTGGTTCCAGACCAATGCAAAGCCAATTTGCGGAATTAGGAAAAATTCCTCAAAAATGTCGTCTCCATCCCGATGGTATGGACACTCCTCCGGCAGGGGTGTGGATCACTCAGGACCTCGGCAGGGGAGTGAAGCCAGCAAGAACAAAAGCTATTAGCACCTTGAAGGGCTCTAAGACAGTAATAAAAGTAGTGATGCTATGGTGCAGGTGAGGTTTGGTTCTGGGCTTCTACCTTATGCAGCCTTCCTACTCGTTAATATTAGTCATTGAACATGTTGATATTACAGTTATACATATGCTTCAAGGTGAGTAAAGATGTGTTTTCAAGGTGAAGGTGGAGGGAAGGTACTGTTTTGTAAGTAAATGATGGGACCCCACTATGATATAAATGCTTTTGAGTGTGTGTGTGTGTGTGTGTGTGCTTGTGTGTGTGTGTGAATGAGACATCACTATTGAAACTTTCACTATGTATCAAGAAAACAGCAACAACTATTTCCAGTGACTTACGACATTCTCTGTTCCATCAATTACATCTCAACCTGCATAACTTGTACAAAAAGTGTACATGTTAAAGTATAACAAGACCACAAACAAAGAATAGTGTCTAAACCAACAACTTTTGTAATGTATGAAATTCAACACAAAACTACAAAACATCAGTTTGATGAAATGCAGTTCACTTGGGGAATCTGGACGTTTCGTTGGGATTCGTCTGATTTGACACAGGATGTGAGCAAGCTGTGGAATCTTTAGGAAAGTGGAGTCTTCCTGTTGTAAAAAAAAAAAAAAAAAAAACTGGGATTGGCATCCCAGCTGCGATACCGAGGGAGAGATACAGAACATCAAGAGGAAGAAAAACCTCTGAAGCCCTAAATCCCAGATGAAGATTCCATTGGTTGGAAAGTGGGGAAAAAAGACGTGTGGATTTTTCTTCTTGTGTTTGCGATGTTTTGTGTGTCTGCCAAGGTCATTTCACTGTAGAAGGCTTGCACTGTAGGAGTGGCTTAGTGGGTAGTGGGTGTGGCCCCACAAGTTTGACGCCTGGTTGAGTTTTGATAAAATGTTTTTCACAGTCGGAGTCTGGACAATTGTCCATAGGTGAGCGTGAGAGTGTGAGTGTGTTCTGCTGTGTGATTGGCCACCAATCCATGGTCCATCTTGTCCACAGTTGCTGGGATTGGTTCCAGCTCCCCATGTCCAAGAAATAGAAAGATAGTTGTAGTCGACAAAAAGTAAAAGTAAGTAGTCGACTCCTGTTATTGGGTATCCTCATCAGGATACGACCATTTTGCCCCAATAAAGCGGCACAAATTTGCGTCATGAGATATGCTTTGGACTTTAAGATTAGCTGTCACCGTTATCCGGCGACCCAGTGAAGTGGAGTCGACTGTACTCTACACACTTAGGAAAGCCAAAGGATTCTCTTTTTCTGGAGCTATCTCTGCAGGTACTGTCTGTGCTGACTCTGTGTTTCTCTCCCAAGTTAATCCTGATTGGATTGAGATCAGATACAGATTATACTGGTCACTTCACTAGAGTAATATTGCTCATCTCTGCAAAATGAGGCGGGCGAGACATTGGGCTTTTTAAAAGCATTATGAACTACAGACTCAAGATCGGGTCGGGGTCTTCATCTGTGGAGCGTGTTCTGTTAGTGCTTGTGTAGGTTTCTTCTAGATCGCCGATTGCCTCCCACAGTCCATGCAGGGGATTTGGAGTCTGGAATGTTGCCCGTAGGTGTGAGTTCAAATTCAAGTTGAACTCCAGGAAGCCTGAAGAGCTCGGAGTGAAGAAGCCACTCATTGCAAGCTTCTAGAAGATACCATCTTCCCACAGCAGTCAGAGTGACGTCATCTTATCCTGGTGAGACCGAGACTCCTTCGGGCAAGAGTGGATTACTCACAGATCATGAGTGGGGTGAAAAAAAAGCATCTTAGTCCTAGGTTATAGCCCTCGACTGGAACAAGTTGGCATGCTCTTTACTGGTTGGATTGGGCATCAGACTAAAGGCTAAATTGTACCCTTTCAGACTAAAGGCTAAAAGTATTAAGGTTCTGTTTTACTCTAAGAAAGATCAGTCAAAAGACAAAGCTCTCAATTAAGCGGTAAATGACCAAAGTCTGGGACACAAGTGGCTGAAATGAGTTTCCTTTGTAGGGTGGCAGCACGTGTCCCAATAGTTAGGGTGAGGAACATGGAGAAGATCTACTGCTCATTAACACTGAGAGGACACTGCTGAGGTGGCCTGGGACTTTTGTCGAATGCCCTTGGAATGTTTCCTAAGGAAGACGCTTCAGCCATGTTTGACCGGGAGGAGACCAAGGGGAAGACCTTGTCCTGGAGCAACCAGGTAATCCCCTTAGAGGAACCGGAGGAGCCGAGTGATGTTGAGGCAAATTTGCTCAGGCTATTGCTCCACCAGCCGCCCCGGAAGAAGCAGTAGCTAATAAATGGATGTTTGGATGGTTCTGCTTGTTTGTACGGTGCTTTGAGGTGGTCTGTGAAAGACCTTCGTTAATAATCCTGAATTTAAAATTGAATTGAATAAATTGCCCCGGGCCTGTGGAAATTATGCAAATGTTTAGCGGAACAATTTCAGTGTCCTTCAGAATGAGGATTAGTTTCATATGTAAAAACACATCTTCTTTCACTTTCTCTCTCTCTGGCTCTCTGTCTGTCTGTCTCTCTCTCTTTGGCTGTTTGTCTGTCTGTCTGTCTCGCTCTCTCTCTCTCTGTCTGTCTGTCTCGCTCTTTCTCTGTTCGTCTCTCTCTCCCTCTATCTGGCTCTCTCTCTCCCTGGCTCTCTTGCTTTCTCTCTCTCCCCCTCTCACTCTCTCCGTCTCTGTCTCTCTCTCCCCCTCTCTCTCTGTATCTCTCTGTCTCTCCCTCACTCTCTCTCTCTCTCTCTCTCTCTCTGACTCTCTCTCTCTCAGACATTCTAGCAGTACCTGAATTCCCAGAGCACTGACCCAACAAAGCTCAATAAGAGCAAACCCAATTCTCCAGCTCAGCTTCTATTGAGCCATCAGCGCTCGGTGGAGATCCCTGAAGACTGAAAGCCCCTTCTCAGATCAATCACATGCCGTGCTAATGTAGAGGTCATTCAGTACGACAACGACGGGGCAGATATGCACAGAGCCAAGGTGGGATTGGATTTCACCTGTAGTCCATCTGTGTGCAAGAAAGCTCGGTGAAGTCCGCAATAAAAGAGTCTCACGATGAAGGAATCGTGCACAAAAAAATGTGTGTAGTTTTCCACAAAAAAAGTGGAAAACGGAGGAAATTCACGTTTCTCAAAAAACCAAGCCTAAACTAAGTTTGTGTGTGTGTGTGTGTGTGGACG
>CM051495.1:4212068-4236115 GCA_028031935.1 Paedocypris micromegethes | reverse complement strand
ATGGTCATATAATCTGTAAATCTAGTCATGTCATCTGAAAATATGGTCATATAATCTGTAAATCTAGTCATGTCATCTGAAAATATGGTCATATAATCTGTAAATCTAGATTATATGATATCTAGTCATATCATCTGAAAATATGATCATATAATATGTAAATCTAGTCATGTCATCTGAAAATATGATCATATAATATGTAAATCTAGTCAATTCATCTGAAAATATGGTCATATAATCTGTAAATGTATTCATGTCATCTGAAAGTATGGATATAATCTGTAAATCTAGTCATACTGCATTTCGTTGCCTTGTACCTGTACATGTGTAATGACAATAAAGTTGAATCTAATCTAATCTAATCTAATATCATCTGAAAGTATGGTCATATAATCTGTAAATCTAGTCATGTCATCTGAAAATATGATCATATAATCTGTAAATTTATTCATGTCATCTGTAAATCTAGTCATATCATCAGTAAATGTTTCATATCATCTGTAAATCTAGTCATGTCAGTTGTAAATCTAGTAATTTCGACTGTAAATCTGGTCATATCATCTGTAAATTTGGTTATTTTATTTGTAAATCTGGTCATATCATCTGTAAATCTGGTCATACCATCTGTAAATCTAGTCATATGATCGGTAAACCGGGTCATATCATCTGTAAATCTGGTCATGTCACTGGAAATATGGTTTAAAAAAAAAAACTTGCTAGTTTAATTTAGAGTTCTACACCGGAATCAAAGTGTTGATTTTGTCGTGTTTGGTGTGTAGCTTTGACAAATGCAAAAAGCAACGGACGTTCTTGTGCTTTATCTCTGCATTCACACCAACGGATCAATGTGAAAATGTATTAAAAAAACGAAGAGATGGAAATCTGGAAACTTTTGATAGACGCTTTAGACTCTTTAAACCTAAGACTGTCAGGAAAAGACGGGAAATCTCTTCAGTCAGAGGGAGACGTTGCTCTTGGGGCGTTTATTTAAATATTATTTCTATTTATTATATATTGATGTGAAAAGTACCATCAGTGCTTGGAGCTTTTTAATCAAACATACAATACGTGGATATCGTCAGCAAATTCCAGAGGAGTAAGGTACTTGAGTAAATGTACTTCGTTACCTTACTTAAGTATGTTTTCGGCTAGTATCAGAAGCAACTTTTACTCTCTACACCACTGCATTAGTGATTGAGTAACTGTACTTTTTATTCCACTACATTCAAATTGACACTTACCGTTATTTGTTACATTTTGATTGTTAAGTTCATAATTTCATAAATAGTCATAAAAAGTGCATAAAGTTCAAAAGTTTACTGTTAAGTTCATAATTCATAATAATTCATATTGCGAATAATGTGAATTTAAGGTTAAGTTAAACTCTACTGATCTTTCCTGACTTTACAATGGTATTGTAATGTTACCAAGCCTAACGTGACGTGACTATATTTTAGCCTAATTTGTTTTGGTGCAACGTGAATACGTACCATTTATTGTAGACAATGACTTCAGTGTGATGTGCAGTAGAATCACATCAAAGTCAGCTTGGAATTGTATTTTATTTTATTTTTTGCACATTACAGGTTGATCGAGACTGACTTCTTGTTCTTCATCAATTTAGTTTTAAACTTTTTGAAACATGGAAATGTTACATTTCATTTCTGTGTTTGTTAACAAAACCTCATGATTAGAGGCATTTTTTCACTTTTCCTTGTTTTATTTCAGCCTAAATTGCCTATGAATAAATGACTTAAGTTGTTTTAAAATTCGATACTTTGCTACTTTGGCTCAAGTCTTATTTACAGTGGTGACTTTTTACTCGTATTGGAGTAACTTCTACAGCACGTATCTGTACTTTTACTCAAGTATGGTGGTCTGGTACTCTTTGGAAATTTCACACTTCTCATCTTAGGGAAAAAAAAGCACCACGTCCTGGCAAAACGTCTGTTGTTGTTCAAAACTCCTTTTGTTCATCAGTTGTGTGTGTCTTCAGCCTGGAGTGTGAGGAGTGTGTGTATAATGAAGGTCTAGTAGAAGCGTCCAACACATATGCTGAGGGCAGCTGTTCTGGCACCCTGAAGACCCTCCATCTGACCCTACATTTACCGTATTTTCTGGACTATAAGCCGCTACTTTTTTCATAGGTTTTGAACTATGCGACTTATACAAAGGATTTTCAATTTTTCAATTTTTTTTCAATTTTTTCCATTTTCAAAGTTTTTCAATTTTGCTATTCAATTTTTTTCCACCGCTAGAAATTAGAATCAAAGTCACAAAATAAAAAGACGACGAAATAAACGCAAAGAAGAATACGCCACTTCCACTTTAGCAGATATAAATCGGTCTGTCAAACTCTTCTTTTCTAAAAATCTTTTTAAATCCTCACCACTTCATCATGGAACCAACAGGAAGAAGTTTGTGTGATGCAAGTTTTAAGTTGAAGACCATCTTCAAATGTACATTTACTATTCAAAATGGTTCTGTTCCTGTAGTAAATATATAATTCAAAAACATACATATCTGTGGCTTGCAAAACGTTTTTTAAAAGAGTGGATGCGGCTTGTAACCAGAGCTGTCAAGTAACGCCTCTTGTAAGTAACGCTGTCAAGATGCCTTTTCCGGACTTCTACACGAGCAGACGTGTCTTTCGCTCTCTCCTGCTCTGCTATCTTTTGCTCAAGGCTTTTGTCTTTTTTCTGGAGCTCTGCTGATTTTGCTTTCAAAGGAATATGAAGCTTCTAATTGGTCACTGAGCGCTTTTGGAAAATGTTTTCCCCAAAGAAGGAACCTCACGGGGAACCGACCTGACCTCACGGGACACTCGCTGCTGGGTGCGTCCGAGACTCAGCGCTCGAGCTGCCTGGAATCGTTGTCCTCTGAGGACGTGGAAGATCGATTTATATTTTGGCTTTTCACTGGACTGATACAGATTGGCGGAGGCATCACTCTGGTGTATCAGAAGATTGAGAAAAGCCGTGGGAGGCATCATTGGCTGCCCGGCCGAACACGGATCTAAAGAAGACCCTGGAGGTGCTGAATGTGCGGACATCGGGATGACATCAGCGGTTTGTCTCAGTTCGATGGACTAAATAGTAACATCTTAGCCACGCCGAGGAAGGACGGAGACGTACGGACAACATCAGGAAGCAGAGTGACCGTCTGCTGGCTCTGACGGTTGGACTTTTTCTGCAGGACTTCAGGAGATGTCCACACTTCTCCACATTGTCAGGAGTGATTGCCCTCAGTGACTGTCATGATTGATTATGATTCTGAAATTACCCATGAATCTGAAATTGTTTTATTGGCTTTGAATTGTCTATAATCCTCCCCCCACCCCCACCCCCAACTGTGGCTGGAGAACGCAGGATCAGCTCGGGATTCTCTTCAAGGCCATCCTGACAGTCTGTTATGTCTGTTAGGAGACTGACTGCAACATTTAACAAATACTGATAAGTGCACTCACACGGCTGCTCACATCTTTCCCTTTTCTGTCAAATTCCTCATGTGTCTCAAGAAAAAGTTTCCAGCGCACGTGACCTGTGAGTAACGTAGTCAAATGTAACCTTGTATGTCTGCGACTGTTGTTTGTCTGAAACGCTCTGCTCTCGCTTGTATTTCATAGAAGAATGGCGGCGCTCTGGTACATGTGCTGCGGCCCTCTCTCTTGTGAAATTTCCCCACTGCGGGACTAATAAAGGCTATATTCATTCATTCATTCATAACAAAGTAATACTACTTCGTTACCTTAATAAAGTAGAAATTTGACTTACTTTTACTTTTCTAGAGTATTTATTTTTCTGCTTACTTTCTACTTCCACTTCTTATTTTTTTAAGCAAATATCGGTACTTTTCTATTCGTTACTTCTTCAAAACCAGCCGCGTTACTGCGATTTCATTTCGGTTAGTTTTATTTCCGTGTTGAATCGATATAAAAAAAAACATCCGGACAAATCACGCCGGTAAATGATGTAATTACAACAATTTAATAGAACAATATAGTTCTATAATGCTATTTTTTTCCTTGCATTACTTTTACTTTTATACTTAAAAATAGTTTTATCAGCTATTAGTAACGCTACTTTTACTTTAGTAGAATATTGGTCATTTTACTTTCACATAATTACTTTTTAATTCTAATATCTATACTTCTAAGGAAGTAACGAAAGTGAGTACTTTTGACAGCACTGCTTGTATGCAGGTGCGGCTTGTTTATCTTTTTTTAATTATTTTTTTAAAAATAGAGCGGATGCGGCTTATATACAGGTGCGGCTTATAGTCCGAGATTCGCTTGGCAAATACTGAATGTTTTTTGCCCTGATGTGGGACTGTTCTCATTCTTGTTTTTCTTTGTCTTTGCCTCGTGTCTCTGATGTAGAGTGTGATCTGATAAGACCAGATGTAAAACCAGCGCTTCAGACCTCATGCTGATTTGGAAGGACACTCTCTTCAACAATCTGATTGGTCAAGTGAAGAAAGTTCCAGGCTCTTTCCCTATTTGTGTTGAAACGTGAATCTCTTTGTTCTGTGAATCACCATAAATACAGGTCAGTCTTTGTCTCAGGTGTATTTCTTTAAGTTAGAAATCCTCCATTTTGCATGTGACTGAGGGAAATCAGGGTCGGAGTGGAAACCACGTCATCGGCGCAGTGGTGTGAAATATTTCGCTACTTGAGTACTTTTGGCTACTTTCTATATGTAACCAAATTAAAAATTTCATCGTCTCGTTACGTTGTGATAAGTCGACATGTCGGCATCTTTTTGTACCGCGGTTAAATTCTGGACAAGGTGGACATTCTGGTGGACAAGGTGATATCATCGATCAGCGCTTGCACTTTTTTTGAGTTCGACTGAGACTGACTGAAAATATGCTCATATCATCTGTAAATCTAGTCATATCATTGTCGCAGTAGTGTGAAATATTTCGCTACTTGAGAACTTTAAATTCAAATTTTAATTGTCGTGTTACATTGCGACAAATCGGCATCTTTTTCTACCACGGTTAATTTCTCTGTCGTGGAGGTGATATTCAGGAGACAGACGTTCCTCAAACCTTCGCAATCACCTCTGAGACTGTGAAAAGATCTTTATTATTGACGTGAACTTGAGCTTCGCACAAAAAAAAGATGATGTGAAGCCTGTAGATGTACAGAAAAGCCTAAAGGGGATTTTTGAAGACTGGCAAAAGGCGTTTTGCCTCCCCGAAGACGGAAAAAAACATCAAAAAGGCCTTGAGAGAAAGTTTGAAGAATCTAAAGAAAAGCACAACATAGAGAAATGACACTTTAGAATGGGAATATCTTTATGCTTTGAAAACATATTTTTACCATTTCACACCATTTAAACTTCATATTTCAGTTTGAGAATAAAAATTACTCCTTACCACAAACTGGAGCGTCCGCACCTCAAAGTCTCACGGGACGAACTTTAATGAATTATGCAGAGCTTTTATTAACAGATGGCAAGTGAAGTGAATTTCCATTATCAAACGCATGACACGCGAACGGAAGGGTTAATTTAAAGGAGACGGATGAAGACTGAAGTCGCTCCCGTTTGTTTTTGGCGATTTGCCGCCATCTTGTGATGGAGCGTCTTACGATCTTTTTATCCCCTCACATTTACACTCGTCTCACAACCAAATGTTGTTCGGTAAAAATACAAACAATAAAGAGATTGTATTCAAATAAAACGGGAGTTCAGCCACTTTCCTGAAATTGTATTAACTGAGACGCAATTAAGTGTAATTGTCAACAGCTAATGCTAATTACTAGCCATTACTAGAATCTGGGGGTTGAGATCCGGATTCGTCGCACATTTTGATTAAAAAAAAAAAAAAACGCAATACTATTTTAAGTTGCGATCCCAGTACGTTAAGTGACGTCGGCGTCGTGCCCACCATAGCCCCGCACCCTAGTCGCTGCAGTATGCGTCCGCTATTTTTTGGAATTTAAAGTTTGAAATACGGAATCGTCCCGCACTTGAGATTGAAATAGCGCCTCCCGTTTTGAATCAATACGGGACGGGATTTTAATCTTCTTTAAAGCAGCATTTAATGGAAATTATTACTTACTCATTTTTTGAAGTCTCCTTTCCGATTGGACAATACGCAACGTCACCTTTAGTTTGATTGGCTTTTTAACGGTCCAGTGAGGAGGGCGTGTCTGCATAGTGCCAGACACTTGACTTAATCATCACTTTATTACATGAAACACTATTATATACAACATAATGTCCACGTGTATGTCCAATAAAAAAAGGAAATTGCAACTCTGTATTTTAAAATTAGAAACGGGCTATATAAAAACTTTTATAGCTATTCTATGTATGATTAATTTCCATGATATTACTGCAAAAAACGACAATTTAACATTAAATACCTCAATAATTATTATTAGAGAAGTCTGTTGAGATGTAAAAGTGATAGACTGACTGCATTTCATTTAAAGAAATTATTTTTATTGTCTCATTTATTAAGTTGCGATCTCTTTATGAAGAGATGTTCGTCACCCCGTATAGCCCCGCCCCCAAGGCTTCCCTTATTTCTGGTTACCCTAGCGAAGGTAGTACACACACCTAGGGCACTTAGTAGTGAACACTGCATCCGAGACACAACACAAACACAGAGATTTCAGTACTTTATTCGGCTAGTTCTATCCGAGGCTAATTTCAAACACATTTACACAAATGAAAAAAAACAAAATAAAACTAAACCAGCTTAACTTAATGGTCAAATTGGAAACGCAAGCATGCGAATGAGGGGAAAA
Organism: Paedocypris micromegethes; assembly: GCA_028031935.1. NCBI lineage: Eukaryota > Metazoa > Chordata > Actinopteri > Cypriniformes > Paedocypris > Paedocypris micromegethes. Next base: position 4,229,351 of record CM051495.1, on the reverse strand, counting down.
AAAAAAAGGAAAGCAACTTGCAAAAAAAAAGCCAAAAGGGAAGTACCTGCACACAAACAGATGCATGTGATCGACGTCATACATTTCGGAAATGTAAAAATAATCCAGACACGTTCCTGAAAAGATAGTCTAGAGAACTAGCTAAAACTATACACAACTTTAAGTCGGACACAACAATGATGTCGAACCAGGAAATCCAACCGTCCAGGTCGAGCGGAAGAAATAACACATTTTGCTAAAACAAACGTTGAGGTAAATATGAGCGCATGCTTTAGTCTGTGTTAACGGTTTTACACAATTTATGCTTTTTTTTTTTTGTAGAAGATCCTCTACGTATTATTTACAGGCTGGATGAAGACGCATCACATTCAGGAAACGGCGTTTTTGCTTTACGTCAGACAAATAATTGCAGAGAGGAAAACGAAACCAACGAGGAATCAGTGAAGAATCAAACAAAACAAACAAAAAAAACCCCGAAACAAATCAGTGTATTTGACAGCAGGTCGACAGAGCAAATCTACATTCTAGTGTGTTTTGACATTAAAACGGACACAAATTATGACAGATATTTAAAAAAAAAAATCACGTGAAGATTATGACGACGAAAAAAAAACGCTTCACACCATTAGTGAAACGGTAAAAGCGTGTCTTCCACAACTTTGATAAAAGTCCAGCCCCGCCCTGCTGGTCAGACGGCGGTACTGCAGCGGTTGTCGAACAGATGCTGGATGACGGAGCTGTCTGCCAGTGTGGACACGTCGCCCAGGTCTCGCTCGTCACAGGCGATCTTACGCAGCACGCGACGCATGATCTTACCTGGAATCAGACGCGTTTACTGTCGTGCGTTTGAATGGACGTGAAATATAAATAATTAGTGCTGTCAAACGATTAAAAATGTTTAACTAGTTAATCGCACTTCCCTGACCATATTAATCGCGATTAAATGACTAAAGCTTGAAATAATGGATAATAAGGTGTAATATGTAAATAATGTAAACTCAACACTAAATATACACTAGTTTAAATACTGCAACATCATTTAGTATAATTTTCGTTCAATTTGCAATATATGTTCTTAGTTTTTTAACCCTCCGAGGTCGAGTCACTCTTTATTCAAGATAAAACACACAAAAAAAGTCAATTTTGGACTTACATACAAGTGTTATACATCAATTGAAAGTTTGAAGTGCCCGTTTTTTAGGTTACACTCTTAATAAAAAAAATTTACTGGATTAAGCGGTTAAAATGAAACGCGTGCGTTAACTAGTTAACTTTGCCAGCCCTAATAAATACCTGATCTGGTCTTGGGGAGGCTGGGAGCGTTCTGGATGTAGTCGGGAGTGGCGATGGCGCCGATCTTCTCTCGCACTGTGTGGAGAACCAGAGGAGATCAACTCACACGCCACCGTCACCACTTTAACAGGCTTCACACAAACAAGATGGACAATTCTATTTTAACTGACCATTTTTCACACATTTTTGAACACAGATAAATAATGGACATTTTCTTTTCTATTTTAACCATTTTCCTTTAATTTTTGAACACAGATAAATAACGGACATTTTTTTATCTACTTTAACTGACTATTTTCCCCAAACTTTTGAACAGATAAATAATGAACATTTTTTTCCATTTTAACTGACTCTTTTCCCATAATTTTTGAACACAGATAAATAATGGACTGTTTTTCTATTTTTACTGACTATTTTTCCATAATTGGACTTTTTTTTTATATTTTAACTGACTATTTTCCCCAAATTTTTGAACACAGAATGGACATTTTTTTTCTTTTAACAGACTCTTTCCCCTCATTTTTGAACACGGATAAAGAATGCTTCTTTTTAAAAAATCATTTTCCCCCCTAATTTGCACAGCGACTCTGCGTTATCGGACTAAGAAAAGCGCTATATAAATAAACTTTGAAAAGATTTTTCAAAAAAGGCAAAGAGGAAAAACTTCATGTCGCATTTAAAAAAATGTCTGAAAATGTATATTCTTTTAAAATAAGGTTGTGCATTCTGAACAACTGTTTTTGGGATGATTTCGAATTGTGAACAACGTTTAAAAAAACGGAACGTGTTAAATATAATGATAAACGTTAATTTACTTAATATTTCCTTCAAATGTTGTGACCATGTCATACCTAGTGACCATGTCTAGGTAATTAGGTAGAGATAGTAACTTGTAAAAGAAAGAAAAGATTATCTAGAGATCATGGCTAGCACTTAACTAGATGTGATGACTATTGTTTAACTTGGATAAGCAGTGTTTAACTAGAGCTGATACCTAGTGTTTAACTAGACCCCATAACTTGAGACCACAACTAGAGTTTAACTACAATAACAACCAGTGTTTAACTAGAGCTGATAACTTTATATAGACATAAAACTAGAATCTAACTACACAACATGCCTATTATTTAACTACATGATAATTAGAGTTTATCTGATTGAATTTGTAACTAGAGATGCTAACTAGTGCTTATCTAAACACCATAACCAGGGTTTAACCATGACTAGCAATTACCTAGTGACCATGACTATGGATAAACTAAGATGATAACTAGTGATTACCTAGACACCATGATTAGGGTTTAACTAGAGATGATGTTGTTTAATAGACCGTGTAAAGTTATTAACTAGAGATGGTAACTTGTAACATGTGCTTGTGATGGTAACCTAGAGATGATTATTAGCATTAAAATATATACCATGACTACTGTTTATCTACAGAGAACTAGTGTATAACTAAAGCTGATACTTGGTGTTTACCTAGATACCATAACTACCTTTTAACTGGAGACCATGACTAGTAATAGTTCAGTAATAACCAGTCTGTAAAGAGAACTGATAACTATAGTTCACAGAGATACAATTAGAATCTAACTAGATAACATGCCTAGTGATTCACTACAGGACAACTAATGTTCATCCGAATAGATGACTAATGTTAAACTAGATAATCTAAACGTTTAACCACGACTAGCAATTACCTAGAGACCATGACTAGCAAATCACTAGAGATGATAACTAGTGCAATTGCAGAGTTAACGAGTGCTTAACTAGTACTATTCCAGATTTACCAAGTGCTTAACTAGTACGGACAACAGAAGCTTAACTAGCCATGAAAATTAGGCCTCAAATTGACTCGATAAACTATATTTCATAATTGATTATTGTGATGACGTCAGTGATTGTCACATGTCTGTGGACACACCCTGCTTCTTAAGCTCCGCCTCCAGCTTCTGGTTGTAGCCCACTCCGTGGTTGAGGGTGACGAAGCAGTAGAGACTCTCGCCCTTGACCGGGTGAGGTTTACCCACCACTGCCGCCTCCGCCACCGCCCCGTGCTCCACCAGCGCCGACTCCACCTCCGCTGTGCTCAGCAGGTGACCTGGAACACCGTAAGCTGCACCGTTAACCACTGGATTTCAACTGTACTTTGACTAATTTCACCTAATTTTTGAGCAGAGAAAAAAAGCTGTCCATTATTTATCCATTTTAACTGACTATTTTCCCCTAATTTTTGAACACAGATAAATAATGGACATTTTTTTCTATTTTATCTTACTATTTTCCCCTAATTTTAGAACAGAGAATAAAAAAGTCCAATTATTTATCGATTTTAATGGACTATTTTTCCCTAATTTTAGAACAGAGAATAAAAAAAGTCCATTATTTATCGATTTTAATGGACTATTTTCCCCTAATTTTAGAACAGAGAATAAAAAAGTCCATTATTTATCGATTTTAATGGACTATTTTCCCCTAATTTTAGAACAGAGAAAAAAAAAAGTCCATTATTTATCCATTTTAACTGACTGTTTTCCCCTCATTTTTGAACACAGAGAAATAATGGACATTTATTTTTCTACTTTAACCATTTTGTTTAAATATTTGAACACAGATAAATAATGGACATTCTTTTATCTATTTTAACTGACTATTTTCCCCAAACTTTTGAACAGATAAATAATGCATCAGCCGCAATTAATCAAAAAGCATCAAACAATCTCATTACCCCAATCACTTTGTATGTAGTTTTTTTAACTGTGTTGAATAATTCTAGTTTTATGCACTTAAAAGTGCAAAAACCGAAAATCGCATCGCAATCGCAATATTTTTCAGAAAAATGGCTATTAGTTTTTTTCTCAAAAACGTGCAGCCCTAGCAGGAACAACGCTCGCTCGCCTTTTCGATGACAAAATATTTTCCTCATCATCATTGTCAACGACACTTTTCCCCTGACGAAAGCGAAACGAGAAGTATATATAAACTCCCGCTCAGGGACGAAAACTATAACTACATTTATTGACACTTTCGTCAACGGAAAAAAACTAAACAAAAATGCCCTTCGTGACGACATCCAATCATAATCCGAGCTTGTGGAGAAAGGCGGGGTCAAACGCAAATCAGGACACGGAGTGTTTCAGCTGCAGGAAAAGCGCGGTGAGCTGGTTATAGAGGCGAGCGTCTTCAATAACGTCTTCTCCCGCAGGAACAAACGCTCAGATATATGGATTCGTTTCACATTCAACGCCACCTTAGAAAAACTATCTGTAGCCGCGTGTGAAGCAACAATCACCAGCAGAAACACAACACACCTGAAGCGCCATCTGATGATCACACTGCTTTACTCACCGCGCAACCATTTGTGACTTATAAACCTGATGCAATTACGATTAACTTTATTTTACTGTATTTAATTTTCTCTTTGTTGAGGTTTCATTTATGCGAATACATTTATTTGGATTGAAAGAAAAGCTTTTTGTTTTTCCAAATCTTTGTATATATTTTATATGTGAAAAATATATACAAAGATTTGGAAAAACATGTATTTGAAATGTGAAAAAGCTCTACTAAGGAGATTTTTTTTCTAATACAGCAACTAAACTTAACACCTCCGTGTTTCAAAAATGGTAAAACTAATAATAAAGAACAAAAAGTCAGTCTCAATCAAACTCAAATGTGCAAAATAAATAAATAAAATTCACGTTCATGTGGTGTCTAATTCACAATTAGCTTTCAGCATCTTCAGCAGACTACAGATGGCGAAATCGCCTCTTTCGCCCAAGAAATTAACCGCGATAAAAATCGATTATGATTTGTCGCGCACAATCAAGATGTGACTAGTGTCCATTCAAATGTAGTGGAGTGAAAAGTAGTTTTTCCAATCACAAATGCAGTGGAGTAGAGAGTAAAAGTTGCTTCTATTTTTGATACTCAGTGCAAGTACGATGTAGCCAAAAAACATACTTAAGTAAAGTAACAAAGTACATTTACTCAAGTACTTTACACCTCTGCAAAAGACTATGACCAAAACTAAATAATAAAAATCGTTGTCAAAGTGAACCCCGTCTCCCGCCCATCACTCACCAGAAACATTGAGCATGTCGTCTATCCGCCCCGTGATCCAGTAGTAGCCGTCTTTATCTCTCCGGCAGCCTGGGAGATAAGCAGTGTCAGGCGTGGCCGGGCGGAGTCGCAGAGCAAACACTCACCGTCTCCGGTCACGTAATAGCCCGGGAACTTCTGGAAGTAGGTGGTCTGGAACCTCTGGTGGTTCCCGTAGACGCTCCTCATCACGCCGGGCCACGGCTGCTTAAACACCTGAGGAGAGCAGGGCGGAGTGAAGAGGCGTGTCTCGCTTTATTCCCGCACGCCACGCCCACTCCTTACCAGGTAGCCCTCGCTCGCTCCTTCAAGCTCCTCCCCGGATTCGTTCAAAATGGCCGGAACGACCCCGAAGAAGGGAAACGTCTGCAAATATATAACGGGATTTTGTTTTCATTTCAAAGCTGGTTTCGGTTATAGTGGATTTTCGATATGTAATCCATCCATGAATGGAGAACTGATTTTCTAGAGTGATTGTTCTATTTCTGTGTCTAAATACAGTATTCTATTCTATGTCTGTATATAAATGCATTTTTCCTCATTTCTCTATATAGAGTATTCTATTCTAGTGCTGTATATACCTATATAGGTTACAATAATAATAATAATTAGTAAAACTAATATTAATATAAGTAGTAATACTACTACTAATAACAAGTTATACTACTACTAAAATAATAATGTAACAATAATAAGTAACAAGTAGTAATGCTAATAATAATAATCATATAAGTAATAATACTAATAAAAATAACTTAAGTTATACTACTACTAGTAAAAATAAGAACACAAGTTATAGTAATGATAAGTAACAAAGAAGTAATTATGAATAATATAAGTAATAATTCTACTACAACTAATAACATTTATTAAATTAAACATAATATTTAATACATACAACATTTTATTTATAACTTGTACTACTACTACTAAAATAACAATAACGTAAGTAATAACACTAATGATAATAATATATATATTATAAGTAATACTACTACTACTACTACTACTAATAATAATAATAACAACATACGTTATACTACTACTACTAAAAATAAGCACATAAGTTATAGTAATGATAAGTAACAAAGAATAATACAAATTAATTTCAACATAATATTTAATACATTTTATTTATAACGTATACTACTACTAAAATAATTAATATTGTAATAATAATAATAATAATAATGTAATGTTGTTATGGGAACAAGTAATAACACTAATAATAATAATAATATAAGCAATAAAACGAATAATAATAATAAGTTATACTACTACTACTAAAAATAATAATGTTTGTTATAAAAAAACAATATTATAAGTAATAAGGAGTAATACTAACAATAATACCATAAGTTATACTACTACTCCTACTAAAAATAATAAAGATATAATAATAAACATAAGTAGTAATACTAATAATAATATAAGTAGTAATATTAATACTAATAATAATACAAGTTATACTCCTACTCCTACTAAAAAAACAATAATCATCTGAATACAATAATAAGAGTCCTCTGAGCTCGAATCCCCAACTAGTCAATGTCACAAGCCAAACTCACAGCAGAACCGGGCTTCATGGGAGTCGCGGCTGGCAAAGGCGTCATCACGTGCCCACCCTGTGGAAGACGCCCGCTGATGTCATTTCCTGTCAAAACCACCAACGTGCAAAATAAAAGTCCCCACCGTCTCGGTCTGCCAGAAGGTGTCCACCACCGGGCATCTCTTCTCTCCCACCACGCTGAAGTACCACTGCCAGGCTTCAGGGTTTATGGGCTCTCCTACCGTCCCCAGGATCTTCAGAGACTTGCGCTTGTACCTGACACCAAGCAGAAGATCCACCATCACAATCACACAGTCAGTTTGTCTATCAATGCAATCAGTATCTGAAGTCATTTTCCCATTTCCGTGGAAATTCCAAACCCAGGCGCTTTTACAGTATTTACACGCATATTTGAATATAAGATATTATATAAAAGCACGCCCCAAGTTTGTGGAGCTTCTCAAACTGGAACAAAGGGTGCTTATATTCACGTAAATATGTTATAACTAGGCCTGTTAAAACATTGATTATTTTTAACTAGTTAATCGCACTTCCCTGGCCAAATGAATCACGATTAATCACAATTAAATGACTGCAGCTTGTAATATTGGATATTGAGGTGTAATATGTAAATTAGTGTTAACTCAACACCAAGTAAACACTCGTTTAAATATGATAGATAGAAAGATAGACAGAAGGACAGACGAATACATAGACAGACAGACAGATAAAGTGATGGATGGATGATGGTTAGATGGATAGATACAGAGGCAAAGAGATAGACAGATAGATATAGATAGACAGATGGATAGAGATAGACAGATAGAGATAGACAGACAGACAGACAAAGTGATAGATAGATAGACAGACAGATAAACAGATGGACGAATGATTTGAGATGGATGGATGGTATGGATAGACAGACAGACAGACACACAGATAAAGTGATGGATGGATGATGGTTAGATGGATAGATACACAGGCAAAAAGATAGGGAGATAGATAGATAGTTAGATAGAGAGATGTACAGACGGACAGACAGACAAAGTGATGGATAGATAGACAGAGGGAAAAACAGACGGACGAATGATTTGAGATGGATGGATGAATAGATAGACAGATAGATAGATGGATGGAGAGATAGACAGACAGACAAAGTGATGGATAGATAGACAGACAGATAAACAGATGGACGAATGATTTGAGATGGATGGATGGATGGATGGATGGAAGGATGGATAGATGGATAGATAGATAGACAGACAGACAAGAAACCAGAATGATAAATGAATCTTCTGTAGTGTCTGTCCTCAAACACTTTCCACCTAAGTGTCAGCAGGTGAACACAATCTGATCGTAACGAGCAGCACCTGGTGACAGCAGCACGGCTCTTTAAAAATAATCACCACAAATCAACATTAAAAATTAAATCACATGCTTAACTTTGACAGCCCTTGTTCTAACACGTCACAGTGATCGCCCGAACCAAACGTACTTGAGCACAGGCTCACTGCCAAACTTCATCAGGAGTCGGATGGCGGTGGGCGCCGTGTAGAACTTGGAGACCTGGTACTTGTCCACAATCGCCCACATGCGGCTGACGTCAGGGTACGTGGGCAGACCCTCGAACTGAGGAGAAAACATACGTGTCAGATTCACCACCATAAGACAGAGGGCGCTGTCTCCAAATTCAAATTCAAATTTTATGGGTATAAAACAGTATAAAGATAAAATATGCTATTCAAAATGTGCAAAGGAAATACCAAAGAGGTTAAAAAATAACAGAAACACGCTATAAAGATAAAATATGTTATTCAAAATGTGCAAAGGAAATACCCAAAAGGTTAAAAAAAACAATAGAAATACACTATAAAATAAAATATGCTATTCAAAATGTGCAAAGGAAATAACAAAGAGGTTAAAAAACAATAGAAATACACTATAAAGATAAAATATGTTATTCAAAATGTGCAAAGGAAATATCAAAGAGGTTAAAAAACATTAGAAATACGCTATAAATATGCTATTCAAAATGTGCAAAGGAAATACCAAAGAGATTAAAAAAACAACAGAAACACGCTATAAAATAAAATATGCTATTCAAAATGTGCAAAGGAAATACCAAAGAGGTTAAAAAAACAATAGAAACACGCTATAAAGATAAAAATTGGTTATTCAAAATGTGCAAAAGAATAACCAAAAAAGTAAAAAAAAAAAAATATATATATATATATATATATAGAAATACAATAAAAACAAGATATGAAGATAAAATATGAAATATGAATGAAATACAAAAATTCCGAGATAAAGAAAATCTCTCACCAACACACTGGTGGCTCCGTTGGCCATGGGCCCGTAAGTGATGTAGGAGTGTCCGGTGATCCAGCCGATGTCTGCGGTGCACCAGTACACGTCAGTGGGGTGGTAGTCGAACACCAGCTTGAAGGTGGCGGCGGTGTAGAGCATGTAGCCGCTCACGGTGTGCAACACGCCCTGAGAAAAGCGCCCAGGGAAGTGACGATCAGTGCAGTGTTCATTTAGTTGATCAAATATTTTCCTCATCGTCTTGGTCAACCACACTTTTTCCCTGACAAAAACAAAACGAGAACTACCGTATTTTTCGCCGTATAAGACGCACTTTTTCTTCCCCAAAACTGATGGTGAAAAGTTGGTGCGGCGAATGCAGAGATCCGCGGAGCGCGGTCACCGCCATCTTAGTATGCAATACCGCGGTATACATACGTTGTTTGCTTTCTTTCTCACGCAGAATCTTGTGAAACAATGAAACCATGATTTCCAAACGAAAACAGACTTTGATCAAAATAAAACAAGCAGATTTTCTCGCGCGCGTCTTTAAAACTAAAACAGCCGCTCTTCTCTTAAAGGCACAGCGCAGACAACGGAGCGGCAGGCGTATGCGCGTCGCGGATGTGATCTATTAATTCAGTCTGTTACACTGCTTATTGTGTTCGATTAGTAATGTCTGTGCCGTCATTGGTAGTTGTAAGTTACAACTTGTAACGAAACTAATGTGTAATACTCCTATTAAGGTGTTTATATACTTATATAAAAATTTAATTCATGAATTATCACGGTATCGCAAAATCCATATCGTGGCACATCTCAATACGGGTATACCATACTGACTGTTCATGTTACATGTTTGGCGTACAATTGTTCTGTTGTAACTGCTGTTAACTTTTATACAGTATTTGGTTCAGAATCTTTTTTTTTCTAGATTTTTCTCCTTTAAAATTTGGTGCGTCTTATATGGCAAAAAATGTATATGTAAACTCCCGCTCAGGGACGAAAACTATAACTACATTTATTGACACTTTTGTCAACGAATAAAAACGAAACAAAAATGCCTTTCGTGACGACGTCCAATCATAATCCAAGCTTGTGGAGAAAGGCGGGGTCAAACACAAAGAGAACCAATCAGGACACTGAGTCTTTCAGCTGCAGGAAAAGCGCGGTGAGCTGGTTCTAGAGGCGAGCGTCTTCTATAAAATTATAAGTAAGGTCTTTGTATATATTTTCTATGTTCATAATTTACTACGTATTCAGATTTCTGAGACGTATCAACTTTAGTAAATATTAAGAACATATAGCACCTATATATTCGTTGAGTAAATCTATACTGTAATTTAGTCGACTGAAATGTTGTGGTATTTAGTTGACTATAATTAGACTAAAACTAAAAAAATTTAAGATAATTAAATTGGGAATGGGACGAAAACTAAATCGCAAATAAAAACAAAAACTTAAAATATAAAACTAAAAGTCTTTGTCAAAAAAATTGACTTTTGACCAAAACTCAGTTTTGTTTTTGTCCCAAATTAGTCATCTTAATTTTTTTTTGTTTTAGTGACTAAATACCACAACATTTTAGTTGACTAAATTATAGATTCAATTATAATAGATTAAATGCTAAAATATTCTATAAAGTTGCCATGTCTAAGAAATCTGAATACGTAGTTAACTTTAATAAAACATTTATTGTCCTTGCACATATTTTGGTGAACTGTTTTGTCAATTCAAATAAATGTATTCTCATAGATGAAAGCTCAACAAAGAGACAATTAAATACATTAAAATAAAGTTAATTATAATTGCATCACATTTACAAGTAACACAAGTTTGCACGTAAAAATATATCTAAGAGGTAGTAATAGTACAGTAAAATATTGCTCTGCTCTTTTGAGTCATTTAGTTATTTCAAGACGCTTTGAAATGCAGTTGATACAACTTTGTGTTTGACCCCGCCTTCCTCCACAAGCTCGGATTATGATTGGACGACATCACGAAAGGCATTTTTGCTTCGTTTTTATTTGTTGACGAAAGTGTCAATAAATGTAGTTATAGTTTTCGTCCCTGAGCGGGAGTTTATATAGTTCTCGTTTCGTTTTCGTCAGGGAAAAAGTGTCGATGACTACAATATTTCCTCAACGAAATGAACACGAAATGATGCTACGACGTTCACGCCTACCTTGGGCTTCCCAGTAGAGCCGCTGGTGTAGAGGATGAAGAGCGGGTCTTCGGACTCACACCAGACCGGATCACAATCCTCCGACGCTCCACCAATCAGAGAGTGCCAGCACAGGTCCACCTCGGGATTCCACGGCACCTGCACCAATCACAGCACACGCCGCTCTAACCAGGAACTAGCCGTGCGCTAACGATGGAACGGAACCGTGTCCGGTCAGTCTGAGAAACGCAAACGCATCAAACGATGCGGCTTTCTCCGAGCACCTCACGCTCGTTTCGATCAGCAAACTATTGATCAAAAAAAGAGGTAAACGACACCAAAACAAAGCACAGTGGGGCGTGGCGAATGCAAATGATCAACCTCGTGCCATCGTGTTGACTCAAATAATCGCTTTTCATTCATGCTTCTACAGTGGTTATCTGTTAAATGCCGTACACAATTTAAAGGTTTTTTAAATGCATTCCCTAAAATGTTTAGTGAAGTGAGCCAAGTTCTTAAAATTTCTAAAGCTTACCCCATTTACGCTAATATAAGCAACCCCTTATTTTTCAGGCACAAAATAATTTATTTTTTTTAATTAACTTTTCTGGTTCAAATACATGAACATTTTCCATTTTTTCTTCATTTAACAAACCTAACTTGTGACAAACCTTGTATAACCTTGACAAACTTGTATAATTTTGATATCGTTTTACTTGAATAAAAAATAACAAATAGTTGACTCTAGAATAGCTCTCTGTTTATCCGACGCCATAGTGAAGGATTTATCCCCTGTGCAGCGACACAGCGTTTTGATTGTGTCTGTTCCTTGGATTTTTTAACTCCTTGTCAGTGTTCTTCATTTTACACAGTTTCGACACTTTCTGCTATTACACAGTGGACCCATTTATTAGCGCTAAGCTAAGCTTTCGTGGTTTGTAGTCAGTGGCGGTTCTACACTGTATGGCGCCCTGGGCGAGACTCCTCCTTGGCGCCATACATTATATATATATATATATATATATATAAATAACGTTTTTTAAATATTATATTTTATGAAGCTATATAAAACTATACATTTTAACTATAAAGAATAACACAAATTAAATATAGAATAAATATGTTAAACATCTTGAATCAAACTACAGAACCTTAAAATAAAAAAAAAAAACACAAACTAAAAACTGAAATCTGACTTTTCTGGTCTTCCTTGATTAAGTTCTCGTATGTAATGTTACATGAATACTGTACAATTTAGAGAGATTGCATAACTTTATCTTTTGCTCGTTTTTCCTCGTCTTCTTTTAACCTTTTCCTATGTTGTGAACCTGACAGCTTTTGTGTTTTCTTTCTCCATCTCTCACGAATCCCAATCGTTTGTTTTGCAAATTGGGGATCAAGTCATCGGATTTATCCCACATCCCTTCACCCAACACTGTTACTCAAGACCTGAAGTCAAGAGTGTAAACAAATACACCTGGATTGTTTTGTATTACCTATGTTTTTATGCATTTGACACAATTTAGATAAAAAAAACATGTTTGCTTATTAGGAGTGTGACAATTAATCCTGTAATTGACGTGTACATCCTTAATAAATGAGTGATGCGTTGAAGCCCCGCCCCCCGCCCATCGCAGATTTTAGTTCTCCTTTCTTGAGATAGACACACTCACTCACTCACACTGACACAAGTGCGTTGCCTTTTGCGCTCATCCTCTCCCTCCTTTTTCACTTTTTTTTCCCCATGCCTAGAACCGCCACTGTTTATGGTAATATAAACTATTGTACTGTATTTAGTTTAATCTTACTTCTTCCAGTGTTATTTAGTCTCTCTTAAGTGTCAGAGGCGTGTCTAATGTGTTTTTATTTCTGTTATTGAGCCAATAAAAGCTTATACTGTAGCACGTCTGTCTACGCACCATTGTTTCACATCATATAGATGCACACGCGCCGCTGCATAAAGACCACGTGTTTACCTTTAGTTGTGATTGTTCCTGACTTGAAATACGGAAAAATAGGAGCTTCTATTTTGCAAACATACTTGAAATCGCAGATTATAAGCACCCTGCAATTTGTTTCGAAAGTTGTCGGAAATACGGGTAAATTCGCTGAGTAAAAAGCCAATCACTACATTTCCCCTCTGTGGGGTTATTAAAGTCCATCCTATCCGGTCCTAAAAGTCTTTCAAAGCTTCATGACCACCCATAAGAATTTACATTTACCAACCTTAAGAAGCATAAATTATATTTAGACTTATTTGTTGGCCAGTTGTGGTCTGTGCAATAAATATTAACTGTTCTAAACCATCTATTGTGTTTTATTATTCACTAAACTAATGATAATACTTACAATAATATATTGAATTTGATGGGCATCCCTCACATTGTCCCACAACAATATTAAAATAGTGTAGATTAAAGTAAAACACATTACAATAACAGCTTATATTTAGTGTCCATTTCATTCATATAACATTTAATATGGAGAGCAGCAGAGTTACGACAAATTAAAGAAAAAAAATCATTTATTTGATTAGTTGATTAGTTACTTTTATAACGATGTAACTCAATTACTAACTCAGTTACTATTTGTCAGAAATATCTAGTAACTGTAACTAATTACTTTATTTTGAAGGAACATTTCCAACACGGTTCATGACCATCTACATACTTGTATAAGATTAATTTTTATTCACATTTCCTTTTTGGCCAGCATCCTCCAAGAGAGAAAATAAAAAACTTTTTTACACGAACCAAAGTCAATGTTCTTTGCTGATTTGGCCACAATTAAAATCACAATTACACGATTATAATAAAAAAAAGCCAATTTTGACAAAATATTTTACAATAAATCGAGACAATAAATTACAATAAATGTACTTTTTCGAAGTAGACATTGTGTTTTAACAGAACTTCCTGACACAAGAAATGTCAAGTGAACGTTTCTTATTTTAACGTCTCAATTTAACACAATGTTTCCCAAATTAAGAATGTTTTTTTGCGGCTTTCTTTATATTAAAGCCAATGAGAACAAGGAACAAACAATGCAGAAACAAATCTACTGTGTAACAAGATCTTTTGTCTTGTTTCAAGCGTCTTACCAAGTAACATTTTCTCCCCCCATTGGCAGATAATTTTACTTGATTTAATTTTTTTTCCAATTTATTCTACGCTAAATTTTTATTTTTGTCTACGCATCTGAAAAAAAAAAAAAAAAGAATATTTCTGGCAAACTAATGATGGCCTTAAAGTTTGGAACACACACACACACACACACACACACACACACACGAGAAAGACTGTGTGATCAGGTCAAGCGGTGAAAAAAGAAGAATCTAACCAGATCTTTAGACTAGATCCCAAGCTAAAAGGAGAGAGTTAGTGTCGGGCCACACGGCGAGAACAGCCAAATCCAGCGAAAGAAAGAGGCTTTAGATTCCACAATCCAATGAAACACAATAGAACTACTGGAGTCGAGTCACCGAGATGATGCAAGAGTGACGAGGATGAGCAAACACAGTCGTGGAAGACCAGAGTTTCGCAGGAAACTGTAGAGCGGCTTCAACGGCAGCACGCATCAGGATTGGCGATCCAAACTATTTTCACGTTTTTAGTACCGATAGTTACCAACAAAATGGCATCGCATGATTGAAAAGACTTTTAATTGTACACTTAAACTGATACATCTATACTCACGGAATAACACGATTGTATTAGATGTAACAATTGGTTTGTGATTGATGAAATCGAACAGAATTACGGTACCTCAGTTTACGAACACCACCGGTCGTGATCTGATGTAAAACAGGTTATTACGTCATTTAGTTTTTACTTTATTTTCATCATTACCAAAATTAGTGGACATTTTGATGCTATTTCCAGGCTCCAACATGGCGATTGCGGAGCGAAGGATGGAAACAGAAAGAAGTACTGTACTGCGAGTAGTGTGAAGGCTTTTTTTGTTTGCTCGTGTTTTTTTGGTTAATTTTATTTTATTTTACCGTTCGTGCGAGAAACAAAGGTGTGTTTTTACGAATTGTTTTATGAATCCACCTAATCCGTGTCAAGACTTCGTAAACTCAAATTAAATTTAAGTAAATAACTTTTTTTTTTATTTAAGTAAATAACTTTTTTTTTTTAATAAAGTAAATTAAGTAATAAAATCATGTCACACAGCAGCTGACTAGTTATAAACGTCTCACATGAATAGTTACCGCCATCTAGAAATGACGTCATGGATTCGCGGAACGTCATTTCAAGATGGCGGCTTTATGAGGGGAAAAAAAAAAGTCATTCTGGGAGAACACAAGTTTAATTTACATTTTGGAGGAAAGATCTCTGAAACCAACTAGTGCTTTTGTTGCTTTTTGACGTGAAGATTAAACTATTTTACACACGTCTGGACTCTCGTCTCCCTGCACGCTAGCGGTAAGAAAAAGACGTTTGAAAATATATTCAAACAGCGAAAACATTCCGTAACTCTGGACGACATTTTTGCGTCAACGCATTTTTTTACTCGGGATTTTAGTTACCTAGGACATTCGTAAGTCGGGGTACCGCCGTACACATTATATACAAATTTTCCTACTATTTCAGTTCAACGTATTGCATATAAATGAATACATATGTATCAATATATTGTATACGGTTGCATACAATTTATATCTATATAATGTACATCTAAATAGAATTAAACGAGATAAGAGAGACGTTTAATAAGACATAATGGTACAAGAAAACCCAGAAATAGAATAAACGCCAATTCTGATGAGTGGTGAAAGGTGAATGGTTTTCAAACACACACACACACACACACATCCTGTGCAGTGAAAGTGTGAAGAGCAGAGAAGGTCTCCAGGCGTCAGGTTAAACACACAAGTGATGGCAGAAGAGTGGTGAAATACCTGAGGAGGAGGACGGACTTTCCTTACTCTCGCTTTCTCTTTTACCTGCTAAAACGGGTTAATGCAGAGATTACTCACACAGGAAGAGGAAACACACACACTGACACGGACCCACAGCCACGAAGACAAACTGATCCGTATAAAACCACTAAAAACTAGATCTTCAGGTCTAGGCGGTCCGCGGAGCCAACAACACACCATTGTGTTAATGAACTGAAATGTAGAATAAAGCCGGACCAAAAAATAAAAGATAAAATCAATAATAAAAAAAAAGATTATTACCGTAATTATGCAAATATAAGCACCCCACTGATTTTTCAGGCACAAAATAACAAATGTATATTTATTTACAATTCTGCTTTCATTGAATGAATTTTCTCTTAAAATAATTTTTTTTCTTACAATTTACAACCTAACCTGTGACTCGTATCATTTCGATATCGTTTTACTTAAATAAAAGATACAAAAAATTCGATTGTTTTTCTCCTGCACAGCAAACCAAGCGTTTTGATTGTGTTTGTTACCTGCCTTCAAATTTGAACTTTGTTTCGAGCTGTTAGCGCTAATTTACCAGATGCTCCACCTGTTGCAATAATAAGTATTTTTGGTTCTAATGTTATTTATCCAGTTGACTAATAAAAAAAAACTGTTGTAACTTATAACTATTATATTATAAGTAAATAAAAGTGTTTCCATTTATTTGCGATTGCTCCTGACGGGGAAAATGTGTGCTTATATTTACGTGCATATTTGAAATCGGCGATTATACGCATCTCCCGAGATTTTGAGCCACTAAAATGGGAAAAAAAACAGGTGCTTAAATTTGCGTAAATACGGCAAATGGCAGACACTCGGCCTAATGTGCCATAAATCAAGCATCTGAAACCTTCTGCTTTATCGCAGGCGGATGACGTGCATGTAAATGTATTAAAAAAAGAAAAAAAAGCATTCACCCAAAAAAAAAAA
>CM051495.1:4200646-4212059 GCA_028031935.1 Paedocypris micromegethes | reverse complement strand
AAAAAAAAAAACCCGCCACTTGCGATAAAGAGTCAGAAACAAGCGAGTGAGGAGCATCTTCAGATGTGAAGCTTCCAGAAGAGTTTCACCTGAAGATCCGGACAGGTGCGTTTGGCGGGCGGGGACAGCGAGCCGGGCGTGGCCTCTTCCTCTTTCGTCAGGTGTTTCAGCATGATGCATTTCTCCACCTTGAAAGACCTTAAGACGGTGGAGATGTTAAAGCGCTCAACGTTCACCGACAAGAAAATTCGACATCGATAACGTGATATTTCGCTCACGATTTTATTAATGCTTTATCTTTTACGCTTTTTTTATTCGCAATCCATGAACACAAACTAACTAATAAAATGTATTTACACTAACTAACTTAGAACCAAATAGATTTTTAGATTTGCGATTAAAATACAATTGTTTGACGACTTGAAAAAAATGTCCCCCGATAAAAAAAAACTACCGAACTTCAATAAATTAAGACGTATATTATTGCGCACAATACACAATTAATTAAAAGATTAAACGATGAATTATGAACAAATCACTATTATATATAAATTTAGCTACAAACAACAAATGCAAGGTTCAAGTCGTTTTGCTATTTATTGGATTTCTTATGAAATATTTATTCATATAGGAAAAAATGTTGGCTTTAATCCGACTGGATTGTGTGTTGAATATTCAATTGTAAATATTCTTATCAATAAAATGAAACCGCATGCGATCATAAAGCAAACGACACAAATAATTAGCTGCATTTTGGCGTAACGTGATCATACTTGTCTCTGCATTTCTGCAGTGCGTCGTCTGCAATAAGCTTCAGATTGATCAGCTTATCACCGCGGTAAAATCCATCTGTTGAGAGAAGTGAGGAAAAAGTCATCCTCTTTTTTTATTAAACCGTCAAAAAGCTACGTTTGCTTTACTTAAACTCGTAAAGTCGTATTAACCGGAACATCAGGAACATATCATTCGTTTGCTACAAACTGATGAGTCGTAATACGATTAATTTGTAATCTGCAGATTTGTGAAGGTGGTGAACTGCAGCTCATTAGCAATGGGATTATTCGCAGCGGGTGGGCGTGTCTTCCTCACCGGCGGTTATGAGGAGGCTGCACTGCGAGTCCATGATCCGTTCACACAGCGACTCGGCGGAAAAGCCGGCAAACTGAAGAACACACACACACAACTGGTGAAAACACTGCGCTGTTAGGAGTGTAAATATTACGAGGTTCAAAAAAACGCATTAACGCATTTAAAAGCAGACCTAGATTTTATACGCACAAATTACACATTTTAGTAGTAAACATCTCCTTACGTTCTTGGTGTTGAGACTTTCCAGAAACGTAAAATTTCTGGCTTAATAAAGAAAAAATAGTAACGTTAAATATTCTTTCTAAATGCAGTACAGTATATCTCCTGTAGGGGGTGCTGAGATTCCACTAGCTATGTCCATATATGGGCGTATTTCGGGTTTCACACTGCAGCAATAAGTCACAGACAGAGATTTTATTTGTATTTATTTCTTCCAGTGTTATTTGGCATTGCTTTAATTTTGCGATTTCGGAAAATTTGTATTTTTATATTTTAAATACGGTATTATAAGAATATTAGTCACATGGTCAATATCATATCACAAAAGAAACTGGACGCTAGTATCACTGTATTTATTGTGTCTCTGACATAAGACGGTTCAACTTTACACGAAAAAATTATTGAAACAATTAGCACAAATGCTAGACATGCTAATGCTTTCTGACTTGCAGCAGACTATAAACAATTTGTCAGACTATTATCTCGATGTGATTTTGTTTTTACACTAATACAATTTCAGGAAAAGCAGACGATTTACCGCTTTATTTGAAAACTTTTATTTGAAAATTCTTTAGGCTGTTGGCTTTCCTCGCAGTGTGATAAGGCACTTATGATGCCGTTTCCAGTCATTTCCATCTTTGGCTTCAGCAGTGTACAGGAAATGACGGCAGCCGAAAATAAAATAACTCTGTGTTCGATTACTAACGTCTGGCCTGGGAAAGCGGCGAACGAGAGTGGCACACGCTAATAGTTTAGCATCGCCGCTGCTTTATAAAGCAAATATACACAATGCCACTATTTTGGAAGTTGAAAAATGAACCAGTTACAGCAGAGCTGCACGATTCTGGAAAAAATGAGATTTTTTGCTTAAAATATAGATCACCATTCTTTTTAGATATTGTATTATTTTAAATATTCAACCTTGAAAATCGGGTTGCCAAAACGCAATATAATAACACATATTACTTGTACTTCAAAATTAAATAAATTGAATGAAACATAAATGTAATGTACAAGTAATGTGGTAAAAGAAAGAAGAAATCACCATTAAACTCAAAAATAAACACACCAAGGTACAGTATTATGTACAATGGAGGACAACATGATTAGCTCAGTTTAAAAGCACTTTTGAAATACTTATCAAACTATGATAATTTTGTAGGCGGAGCTAACAATTTTTCCCTCAACAGTAGATGTTTGCTGTGTGTGGTCGCCTTCTAGTTTGAAACTACAATAAACACACACACACACACACACACACACACACTTCAGAAAAAAATTCCTTTTTCAGGTAGTAAAACGTCGGAGTTGGTATCAGACTTACTTTATCGTTGTGTTTAATCACTCATTCTCCCCGTTTACTTTCTGTTTTTTTTTAACTCGACTGCTGCCCGACTCACATCCACTGTTCTAGTGCAGGTAATTAGCGCTCATGATGACTGAGGCGAAATCACAGGTGGCAAATTAGGGCGACGCCCCCAAAATACCACAGAAGTAATGCAAGATCATCTTTCCTTTATATTTAAATCATCGCGCATATTTTATTTATTTGTTTGATTTTTTACGCCATCTTTAGCTTCAATGGCTAAATCATCGCGCATATCTAAGTGCTGCGTGCGAGTGGTCGTAGATCAGAGAGTTGTAGAGTCGTATAAATGCTGAAAGAAGATCATGAAGAGGCAGAATCGAGATCGCTATCTTTTACCGAGGAATCGTGCCGTTTTAAGTGACAGTAATTTACAGTTTGCCACATTTACAGTAAGGTGGGTTTGCCACATTTACAGTAAGGTGGGTTTGCCACATTTACAGTAAGGTGGGTTTTCCACATTTACAGTAACGTGGGTTTGCCACATTTACAGTAAGGTGGGTTTGCCACATTTACAGTAAGGTGGGTTTGCCACATTTACAGTAACGTGGGTTTGCCACATTTACAGTAACGTGGGTTTGCCACACACACAACACACACACACATGGTTTGGCCGATTTGAACTTTTGCACGGTACTGACCACGATGGAGTGGACGGCTCCGATCCGCGCGCACGCCAACATGGCCACCACCAGCTCCACCACCATGGGCATGTAGATGGACACCCGCTCGCCCTTCTTCACGCCTGCACGCGTCACACATGTTAAGCGCGCTCAGTCTCGTCGTTGAGCGGCGTGGCGTTACCTTGGGACTTCAGGACGTTGGCAAACTTGCAGACCTGCTGTAGGAGGGTCCGGTAGGTCACGCTCTTCTCGTCGCCCGGTTCGTTGCCCTCCCTGTGCACACACAAACACACAGCAGATGCCCTTCACCTATAGGTCACACACACACACACACACACACCACGAAAGCATGTGCACACGCGTGATGAACTACATCCCTGACCTTTGGGGTTTGAGGCCACACCAGACACACACATGCACGCACGCACGCACACACACACACACCTATACACAACAGCACGTACGCACACACACTATACACACGCACATATATATATATATATATTATATATAATATATACATATATATACAACACACACACACACAACACTTAAACAAACAAACCAACACACACCACAACATAAACGCACACAGGCACATATATATACAGACACACATATATACACACAAAACACTTAAACAACACACACACACACACACACACCACAGACCTATAGACATACACGGACATATATATACAGCACACACACACACAATATACACACACAACACTTAAACAACACACACCTATACACACACACACACACACACCACACACACACATATATACAGAACACACATATATACACACACATACACTTAAACAAACACACACACACCACACACACACCCACACCACACACACACACACACACAAGAACTTATACACACTGGATTAAGATCACGAGGGGGTGGAATCGAGATTGCGATCTTTTAACGATTAATCGTGCAGATTAACTGTGTTTATTGTTTAGCACTTTGGCTAACTGTGCTGCTTTATGAACAGAATTGGATTCGATTTAGAGCTGCATCGACTAGTCTACGTCATTGTTTACCTAAATATGTCAACGCAAAAAAACAAGCATCGATCAATTTTCTTTCCCCGTCTAGAGGGAAACTAGACGATGGCCAAAAAACGTGATTAAATTCGGCAAACGTGTGAAACAAAAAAGAAAGGAAGATCTCTCTCTGTGTGTGTCTCTCTCTCTCACTCTCTCCATCTCTGTGTGTCTCTCTCTCTCTCTCCATCTCTTTCTCTCTCTATGTCTCTCTCTCTCTCTCTTTCTCTCTCTCTCTCTATCTCTATCTCTCTCTGTCTCTCAAGATGAGCTTTGTTTTGAAAGTCTGGCTGAATTTCTCTACAGGGAGCGGGGTTATCTTTATTCAGTTTGGTTGTGTGTGTTTATGCCCCTACGTTTCAGATTGCCTTAAAAGACTGTGTTAATCAAAAACCAAATAGCATTATTTCATATATTTAAATATATTATTTCATTTTTATGAACAAATAATTTGTTTGGGGAAAAAAAAAAATCTGTTGACAGATCCGAGTCAACTAATCAAGAAAAAAAAAATGAATAATAGAAAAAAAAAAAACGATAACAAACAAACAAAAATTGTAGAAAATGTAGAAAACTATAGAAATAAGGTCAAGATCTTTGAAATCCTCTACAGTAAGTTCATTAATTAATTAATTAGTGAATAAATATGGGTGCGGGCAGCCATCTTTAAAGTATACTCACGCCGTGACATTGAAGGCTTGAAATGTTTTTTTACGTTAAGGTTTTAAACGTTTTTTTTTTTTGAACGCCGGTCAGACTCGTGTAACTCGACCTCGTGTCGCAAGCGCTACATGCTCCGAATTGCTAAACTGCCATTGTGCAAACAGAGACTGAGCAACTCTCCACAGAAACGGCTAGAAGAAAAGCACCACTAGCACGCTAATCAACGGAATAAAGGTGAAAATATTACTGTATTTACGCTAATATAAGCACCCCCGCCCCCCGAAATCAATCACTGCTGGTGATTGTTGCTTCACACGCGGCTACAGATAGTTTTTCTAAGGTGGCGTTGAATGTGAAACGAATCCATATATCTGAGCGTTTGTTCCTGCGGGAGAAGACGTTATTGAAGACGCTCGCCTCTATAACCAGCTCACCGCGCTTTTCCTGCAGCTGAAACACTCCGTGTCCTGATTGGTTCTCCTACCGTTTGACCCCGCCTTTCTCCACAAGCTCGGATTATGATTGGACGTCGTCACGAAAGGCATTTTTGTTTCGTTTTTATTAGTTTAGTTTTTATAATGCTGCACTTCCCCAACCAAATTAATCTTGATTAATCGCGATTAATCACAAATAATAATAATAATAATAATTTATTGTTAATAATTCTTTAGTATTAACAATAATTAATAACATGAACAAGAATAGAATCTTGTAATATTGAACATTGATGTGTAAAATGTAAATTAATGTAAACTTGTTTAAATACAGTAATATACCGTTTTGACTAAAGAAAATAATGGGTAATCCGGTCATAATAATTTAAAATAAAAAAAAAAAAAGTAATTTTCTTTTAGAAAAAGAGACAACGGATATGTATTTGTATATTTGTGTGGGACAAGTATGGCACTGATAATTAGTCTAGCTGAAAATGCTGATCACACATTTTTAACTAAAGGAACAAAAGTCCCACATATAGTCTGTGCGCATGTGCACGTAGTCGTCTGAGAGACTGCGAATAATTGAATTGCACTCTATTCTTTTAATAAGTGCGCTGTGATTTCAGCTTTGCAAAATACTGTACAAATAATACTGAATGATTTTGAAGTAAAACTCAAAAACCGACAAAACCGGAAAACCGTAAGTGCCGGAAAACCGTAAGTGCGATTAATGCGTAATTTGATGCGATTAAACAAATTTAATTAATCGCATGAGTTAACGCGTTAACTTTGACAGCCCTAGTTTTTTTTCGTTGATGAAAGTGTCAATAAATGTAGTTATAGTTTTAGTCCCTGAGCGGGAGTTATTATATAGTTCTCGTTTCGTTTTCGTCAGGGAAAAGTGTCGTTGACAATGATGATGACGAAACTATTGCGTCTACGAAATTAACACTGGTCTGTGGGAAACTGGAGACCCGGAGGAAACCCACGCAAGCAGGGTACTAACCAGTAAAACGCCACTTTCTCGCCCAGTTTCCTCTCGTGAACGTTGCGGTCCAGCACATTGTAGCAGATGTTGGTGGTGGCGCCGTCCATGCACTTCACGAAGATCTCGCCCTTGGTGACGTCAAAATTATAGTCCAGGAACTTCCCTGTGTGTTTCGTCTTCCAGTAGAACTCGTTGGCAAAGTCTCCCCAGAATTCTGCACATGACGAGCACACAAACGAATCATATTCAGAAAGGTTCGAAAAATATGAAGCAGCCACTAAAAAAGAGGTACAAACAAATACAACAGCAACGTTCCGATGATTACCATATTTACGCGAATATAAGCACCCCCAATTTTTCTGGCACAAAATAAAATTTTTTAAAAAACGTTTTGATTTCTGGTTCAATTACATTAATATTCTCTTAAACGTTAAATATATATTAAAAAAACGTTTCTGGTTCAATTACATTAGTATTCTCTTAAAAATACACATTTTTCTTTATTTAACAAACCTAACTTGTGACTCGTTTTATTTGAATAATGGATAACAAAAAGTCGATTCTGGTGGTCAAAACTTAATTTCCCAAGATCCTTTGCACCAGTCCGCTCATGTCCAGAGAAACTGCGTGAGGCCCGGGTTTATCTGACGCTGATAGAGAAGCGAAGCGAAGAATTATTATCTCCTGTTTAGCAGACCGTGCGTTTTGATTGTGTCTGTTCCTTGGATTTTTTTTACTTCTTGCCTGTATTCTTCAATTTTGACTGTTTTGATTTTTGCGGTTACACATTGGACCCGTTTGTTAGCGCCAAGCTAAGCTAATCGGTCTTGCTTTGTAGTTTGTTTGTTGCAATATAAAATATCGTACTGTATTTAGTTTAATCTTACTTCTTCCAGTGTTATTTAGTCTGTGTCGGGGGCGTGTCTAATGTTTCTTTATTTCTGTTATTGAGCTAATAAAAGCTTATACTTTAGCACGTCTGTCTACGCACCATTGTTTAACATTAATACTTGAAATGTATTGTTTTTGCTTTTATTTGTGGGAAAAATTGTACTTTTTTTCCTCATTTTAGTAAATTTCGCCAGTACATAATAAACAATGCATATGTGCACAGTGGCAATAATTCTCATCAGCTGATCAGATCAAACACTACGATCGGATAGATAAGATAGATAACTACGCATCACTTACAACATGTTTGATTCTGGCTTATGACAACGTGGAATTTTCCATCCCGAACAGTGCAATAGTTATTAGCGAAGAAAAAAAATCGTAGTGTGGTTTTTTAGATTTCGGTGGCACGATCCGCTGAACTCTCGCTTCAAGACTTTTGACCGGTTTGGAGTCTGAAAGTGGTTTGGAGTGAAGTGCGGGTTAGTGATTAGCAAAAGTGCAGTCCATCCAGAGGACCTGTTCTCCACTCACCCTCGGGAGCCTCCACAGACTTGACGTAAAGCTCTTTATACTTCTCGAAGCTGGGGACGTGGGCTTCCTTCTTCAGCTCGGCCGGTGCGTGAAGCACATCCTCTCGCGGAACCTTGTCAGGGATCATGTTCACCACAGTGTGCACTAATCCGGAGTCACGCCGGCCTAACGTCAAGCGCTCCACTTCCGCGTTTCCTCCATGCACACAAGCGCAGCCACGTGAGTCAGTGGTAAAGTACAATGGAACGTAAACGTAAAGTAGACGGGAATCTCAAATCAGATGTGGAATGGACAACACTGCGTGGAGATGATCGCGATCTCGTTGATGATCCGACGATTCCCTCAGTCGCCTCAGGTTCTGTGGGCAAAGGGCGCGAAGTCTAATAACCGTTTCGAGAAAGACAATTATAATTATGCGTCTAATTAAAACAACAACAACAACAACAACTAGTTTATCGCGCTTCTGATCCGGACTGAATGCATTTGAGAGCTGTCAATCACTCATCTGAGGTGAACGCGACCGCGGGCTTCTGTGAGGCGGGAAGCGCGCGCGAGCAGTCCTTCCTTCACGCACGAGTCGTGAATCTTGCGTGTATGTGTGCGTGTTTGTGTGTGTGCAGGACGACCGCACGCACCGCAGACATGCAAGGTAGAAAGGAAAATCCGCGAGTGGGCGGGGCCTCGCAGACCGGATATAGTGACGGGCTTTTTTTTTATACAATAAAAGCGTTATTGTTCGTTTTTGATTCACACGGCAGGTTTTCCTCTCAGTAAAAATACGTAATATTACTATTAGGATGATTTTTGTTGAATTGCATGCATTTGTATTCATTTTAACGTCGATACTACTCTTGACAAAAATAACAAGGCTACTGATAAATACAATTCTAGGTAAATATATAAATTATTTGTAAGTTGTATAAATAATTTGAACTTTATATATTGCTTGAGAATTCACTTGAAGTGTTTTTGAACCGCCAAATTTAGGATAACAAAAAAAAACAGTAAAATCGCAGGAAGTAGTACGTTTTACTGGACACGAATAAAAGACGACTGCTCGATACTGCCTCTTGCGGGCGGGAGGACACGAAACATCGCTTTTATTACAGATTATTTCTTTCATCAATATTCTGTTTCATTCCTACCTGACGGGTTATTGAACCGGGTTATAACAGAAACTGTGTGTGTGTGTGTGTGTGTGTGTGTGTGTATACACACGTACAGTACATATACATCTAAAATAACAAAGCAAAATTTATTTAAATAAATTAAGTACACTTAATATAAAAATAGTAACGAATACAGAAATTAATATTCCATATACCTTATATTAAAATATGAACCCTCTAATTAATCTAATTACAATTAAAATCGTATAGATGAATTGGATAAACATTAATAGACTGTGCACATTCACTTGCACTGGAAAAACACAATAAGAAAAAAGAAATCAACTTATTCTCACAAAAAAAAAATATACGCATATTTTAGTGCTGTTCGACAATAAATTACAAAAAATATCAATACATTTTCTACATAAACAGTTTAAATACTGTAATAGAGTAGACATTTTGTTCAATATGCAATACTTTCTTGTAGTTTCATAAACATCATATTTGCAATATACCATCAAAACCATTCAAATTAACTGTTAGTATGGAAAACATACTGTATCTCTTAAAAGAAAAAACGGGTCGTAAATTGATCTTCAAATGGCATTAATTTAAAAAAAAAAAGTCCACAATAAAGGCATGGCAAATACATAAAGTACCAATTAAAGTTTTGCTGCCGAGATCTAATGCAGAAACTAGTTCAGCTTAGTCCTTCATTCAGTGGTTTGAGACTGCAAATTATTGCATTTTCCCTTCACTATTAACAACGTCCACCGTGATTTCAGATTTGCAATATAATACTGTACTTTGGTTCCATCTACGGATCCATCTTAAAGTGAAACTCTATCTAAACATCCTTCCTTGCTCTTATTTAATGTAACTGAGCATGCGTGTTAAAAATAAACATTGCAAGTATTTAAAATTAATCGCATGCGTTAACACGTTAACTTTGACAGCCCTCATATACACATCTCATTTTAACCAAACACAAACACCTTTTACAAATGTAGTTCGGCAAACGCCAACAAGATGACACACACACGTGAAGAATTTGAACATTTTATTTTATTTCCGGATTTAGTCTTCAATTTAGATGTTCCTGTAAAGAAAAAGCAGAAATGTTAAAGCATTTGTATCACAAAAGGCAGAAACGTGTGCATTGTGTGAAACGCATCTACAATAGGAAGTGGATCCACGTACTTTGCCACGATGGTGTCGTTCTTGGCGAGTCTCAACAGGGAATCGTCCGCTTCGCCCTGCAGAGCACAAACACATCGCATCCTCATCGAATATTAAATTGCACACACTGTAAAAGGTCAATCTGAGGGAAAACACAAGCAATAATACGTCCAGTATATATATATACATATATATACATATACATATACATGTAAATGAATCAAATAGACGAGATGCTAAACTGGTCCACTTATGGGAAAGCAACAGTTTTGATTGTTGTTCTGAATTTGATTCAGATTTGATTTACATAACGTCATTACATTTAGTAGGAAGACCGTATTTTGATTAAAAAAAAAAAAAATTCGACGCGGCCTCAAAATTCAGACTCAGACTCTCGAACATTGATGAACCTGCTTTAATATGCTTTAATTCTGCAAAACAAACTTCTGTAATAAATAAAATTATGTAAAAACTTACATCTGTAACAAAAGCCCTAGACCCTTTTCTAATAAAACGAATTAATTCATTCAAAACTATACAATATTAGGGGGCAGTTGTCGTACAAAGCTTTTATTCGACAGAACTTAATATAAAAAATTCTAATGTATTAGTTCATTTTGTTACATGGGCATTATGTTATATATGTTTATTATATTAACTATAAAGTTTCAGGTATGCACGTTTAACCTGGAACACATTATTACTTTCTCGCTCTCTCTGCATAAAGCTCCGCCCTCATCACAGACCGTCACATTGACCAATCAAACTAACGATGACGTCAGGGATTACCCAATCAAAGTAGAAAAAAAATTACATAAAATACAGGATAAAAGCCGCCCAAAAAATACAAAAATAAAACGGGACGCACAATTTCATTAACTGGTCAAAATAATACGCTTTCAAATCATTTAAAGCCTTTGAAAATGCGTGAAAACCGGACAAATTTATAAAACGAACGCCGCGGACACGACGTAAAAAGAGGAGGCTTGGTCATGTGATCCGACTCCTAGAAGAGATGGAACGAAGGACCGAACAAACCATTCTCCGGATGGCTCCGCAGATGGCGTAGGTCTTGAACTGACCATTGAACCTCCCAGTGACACGGTCCACCTGAGGAAAGCAAGAGCACACACACGCACACACACACACGAGTCGAGTGTGAGATAAATTCTGATGACTAATAAATAAAGCAGCCATGATGATGTCATTAATAGTGAATATTATGTTAGTTTGCTGTAAAAAATAAAAAAAAA
>CM051495.1:4174777-4190722 GCA_028031935.1 Paedocypris micromegethes | reverse complement strand
AGATAGATAGATAGATAGATAGATAGATAGATAGATAGATAGATAGATAGATAGATAGACAGACAGACAGACAGACAGACAGACAGACAGACAGAGAGAGAGGTAGATAGAGAGAGAGGTAGATAGATAAATAGATAGATAGATAGATAGATAGATAGAGAGAGAGAGAGAGAGAGAGAGAGAGAGAGAGAGAGAGAGAGAGACAGACATACAGACAGATAGATAGATGTACCACAGGGCCCCACTTTAGTATAGAAACCTAGCATTTGACACTCAAACTTATGTCAATACGGATAATTATCCAACTATTAAAAGCTGAAAATAATAACTTTTGCACTGTACTGTAGGTGACGTGGACTCACCAGCATCATCAGCATCATCTTGAGATCTGCTCAGGTCTTCAGACGTCAGTGGAGTGATGCAGCATCTCTGATCCGACAGCAGTCATATAGTGCGGGAGTCTCGTCTCAGGACCGGCCTCCGTCACCCACGGGAAACACATGACGTCATCCACCAACATGCTTTTCCCAAACAAATTTGCATGAGCAGCAGGTTGATCCTGATGGAGTCGCCTGGCTTGTGGTTCTGAGAAAGGAAAATCTATTTTGCCCGAGGCAGAAACAAGGCGTCGCATATTAACATCAACAATGAAGTGTGAACAAGCACTTTCTACGTCGGCCTTTTGTTCTCTTTGATGGGAGTAAATACAAGCGGTGGGATGGTGCGAATGATTCCAACTTATCCAGGTGGAGGAGTTTTATTAATTTGAGCATTAAATTCATCCAAACGGTCAAAACTGTGGAGTCACCATGTCACCTCACAGCAAGGTGAACCCAGTCCAGACGCAAGAGCTGGACCAAGATCTTGCACGGGTTTCTTCTTGCTCTCTGGCTTTCGTCCGACAGTCCAAAAACATGCAGGAGAATTAGAGGTGGAATGTTGTCCATAGGTGTGACTGGGAATGTGAATCAGTGTGATTGGTTGACCAACAATCCAGGGTACGTTTAGTGTGCTTTGAGACAGTTAAAACTGTGAAAAGCGCCTTACAAATGCTCAGAACTTGAACTTGAACTATCTTCAGGCCAAGAGTTGTTGGGATTGGCTCCAACTCCCCATGACCCAGAAAAGTGGTTGGAGGATACAGGATGAATACTGAAGTCTGAAACTTGCCATTCAAGTAGCTTTGACAGTCTCAAATATCAATATGTTTGCGTTTGTGGAAAACGGCGTTTGAAACATCTAGGTTGTGGCCTCTAAAGTTGTTCCTCTGATATCGGGAGAACAATGCTGCTTTTGCCCCGGTCATGGATCACTGGACCATCTCAACCTCACAAGGGGCTTGAGGGTCCGTAGGAGTTTGCCAATGTAGTCTACAGACCAAACGGTTGGAAAGTTTTAAAGTAATGTAAAGTGAGTGAGATTGTCAACATTGCGAACCATATTGAAATTGTGCTCTGATTTAAACCCATCCAGTTAAGTGAACAAACCAGAGCAGTGGGCAGCCTAAGCCGTGGTGCCCGGGGAGCATGTGGGGCCAAGTTGCTGCTACCTCTCTGACACAAGTCTACGTAATCAAAATTTCAGGTGACAAGCTTCAAAACCTTCAAATTTCAACAGTTTTGATGGAGTTCCCAGAGATGGTTAGCACTTGTTGGCCCCTTTACCTTCAGTCTCCCAGTCCAGCTCTGGATTGGGTTCAGGTCTGGTGACTGTGGAGGTCAGGTCATCTGCCATACCATCGTTTTCCTCCTTGGGCGAATGATCCTTTCACATTTCACTGACAATCTACAACTTTCATAGTCATGACAGTGAAGAAAGCTCTTGGAATGAGAAGACGAGTCTAAACTTTTGGTCTGTAGTAGACTTAGAGAAGATGCTTGACTATGTTTCTGGTGGCATCTTCCAGACGGTTGTTTCAGAAGTAGGAAGTTTAGGTCCCTCTTACAAAGGCTATCTGCTCTCTGAACTACAAGAGGAGGAGTTTGGCTTCTTCAAAGCGTGGTACCGCTCACTACAGGGCTGCCCTTTGTCAAGATCGGGTTCTTTACCTTTGTGGACAGGATTTCTAGACGCCGGGAATGGAGGGGATCTGGTTTGGGAAAATCAGGATTTCATCTGGGTGTTGAGAGGATGATGTTGTCTTGAGGTCCTCAGGCCTGGACCTACTGCAGGCACTGGAGTGGCTTTCAGTTCAATTGTAGTCCAGTAGTAGGGGACTTCGACTTGTGTCCAAGAAGTTGCAGGGTCAAATCCCCATATGGCCTTGGGCAAAAAGAGACTCAGTCTCACAAATCGGGAGTGGGCAGCCTTAAGTTGTGGTGTCGGGGTGTCGGTGTCTTGCCCAAGGACCTTCAGTTGTAGAACCAGCCGGAGCTGGATTCAAACCAGCAACCACTCTGACACAATTTCCTACTACTAGACTTTGATGTAGTCAGCCGAAACTCTCAGTTTAACGTTCAATTCATATACCAATCCTCTGCTCACCTCAGGAGGACAAGGTGTCCCTGGCTGAGAAGAGTTTCCTCCGCAGGGTGGCAAGAGCAACACAAGAGATAGAGCAGAACTCTAGGACATTCTGAAGAAAGTCAAGTAGATCTGAGGAGGCCTATAGGAATCTTTGTTGGAAGCCCTCGGAACGTCTCCTAAGAGCCTTCCCGAGAGCCATGTCCCACTGAGAGGAGTGACTGTGTCCCAAGACTAGCCTGGTCCCAACCAGGAAGTAACCCTCAAGACTAGAAACTCTGGTGGTTACTACTATCCTCAATAACCCCTAGACAACCTGGAGAAGTGGACGAGCCCTTCATGTTTTGGAGGCTATGTTCACCTTGGTTGTCCTGACTTGGAATGGAATTTCAAGTCCATTTGCTTTTAATACATTTAATATTTGACGGAGGCATTCTCAAGACAAAAGTCTAGAGCGACCTTGAGTTTCCTGACCTTGATGGTGTGGATGGCAAACACATTTTAAGACAGAAAATGCATGAGTAATAAACCCACGACTCTTGGCTAGAATTAAATTGTCTTTTTCTTTTTAAATGATCTATTCCATTTCAGTTAACGGATTAGTTTTGCTCTAAATATACTCCGGCTTTGTGGAAATTGTGGTCAGCATGGTAACCTTCATTAGTGATTATAAGGGAGTCCCGAGATGAGGATTCCTCGTTCTGACCACAACATTTTCATACAAGGCAAAAATCAACAGCGTAAAGAAATCCTGAGCATAAAAAGAATATTGCTTTGCATACCGCCGCACGCAGTGTGTATTATTTTGCATAATTTGCAAACACACAGCTCGGGAAAAAGTGTACGAAAATACGAAAAAACGCAGAAGAATAAAATACAAAAAAATATATCAATCAAAATTCTAAATACAATTTCAAAAGTCAATTTAATGTACAATTTAAACACGACCATATGAACAGAACAGTCGATTAAATTATCAATTAATCGGCGGCTCACAAATCTAGATCGGCAAGATTTATGACTTTACTAGATTTACAAATGTTCCAAGTTTCACGGGCTAAAGTGTGAAATATTACTGCAAAAGACGTTCTGCGCTGTGAAAGATCCGACTGAAATCCAAAAGTGATGGAAGGAGAACAGCAAGAGAAGGAAAAAACTATCCAGATGGACACACCTTCTCCAGACAAGCCTTAGAAATAAAAACTTTTACTAAAAAAAAAAACAAAAAAACCCCCGAGACTTCTGGGGAGCTGTTTTACAATAAAATGATGCTAAAAACAGATTTTTTTTGTAAAAATTCATATACCGCAACAAATAAAAAAAAACAAATACAATAATAATAATAATAATAATAATATAACAATACTAACAATAATAATAATAAATTAATAAATACACAAATAACAATAACAACAATACGTTTTATTTCTTACGCACATGTGGGATTATCTGTTCTTGACTATTCTCATCAACCACTGGAAAAAAAAAACAGAACTTAGAGAAGGTCTGTTCTTAAAGCTCAGCTAAAGGTCAACTCAACTTCAAACGTGAACTATCATAGCTGAAGAGGAATCAACATAAGTCACATCCATTCATACGTCCTTCTATCTTTCTATCTATCTATCATCTATTTATCCATCTATCTATCTATTTATCTATCTATCCATCCTTCCATCCATCCATCTACTCATCCATCCATCCATCCATCCATCCATCCATCCATCTATCTATCTATCTGTATGTCTGTCTGTCTGTCTGTCTATCTATCTATCTATCCTATATCTATCTATATCTATCTATCTATCTATCTATCCATCTATCCATCCATCCATCCATCCATCCATCCATCCATCTATTTATATTTCCATCCATTCACCTATCCGTCTATCCATCCATCTACTCATCTATCACTTTCTTTTCTATCTATCTATCTATCTATCTATCTATCTATCTATCTATCTATCTATCTATCTATCTATCTATCTATCTATCCTCCCATCTATCCATCCATCCATCCATCCATCCATCCATCCATCCATCCATCCATCCATCCATCCATCCATTATTTGAGACCTGCTTCAAATGTTCTGTATGTACTGAATTAGGCGTGTAAAAGAAGTATTTTGAGCTTGACTCATAATTACGATAGAAAATGCTCATCTTCATAATCAAATCTAACATGAACAAAGCACTAAAATCCGTTTTTTTTTCTTCTTCACACTGTTGAATCGAGACGTTTTTAAAAAGAATTGCGTTTTGTGTGGGGAGAGAGGAAGAAGGGATTCCACTGTGGACAAAAGGAATCCCCGCGTGACGTCATCCGCGAGCGGCCGCGCGCTTTGCATGTGGCTTCGAAAAACAAACAAGTCTGACGCCACATGTGAAATCTAAGGAAACCGGAACGTCTGACTTTTATTTTAGTTTTATTTTTTATCCATGATTCTCTGCTGAATATTACAGCAACATCTCAAGACTACAAGACGCACTCAAGTCATAATTACAAGACATACCGGTAAAGTCATAATTATGAGTTAGTAAGTCGTTATTTTGACTTAATAAATCATGATTTTACTTACTAGTCATTATTTTAAATTAAATTAAAATTAAATTTAACCTTTATTAGTCCCTAATGGTGAGATACTATGTCATTATTTTGAGATACTATGTCATTATTTTGAAATACTAAGTCGTTATTTAGAGATACTAAGTCGTTATTTTTAGAAACAAAGTAACTATTTTGTTGACACTAAGTCGGTAATTTAAGATACTATAAGTCATTATTTTGACTTACTAAGCCATTATTTTTAATTACTAAGTCATTATTTTGAGATACAAAGTCATTATTTTGAAATACTTATTTTGAGATAAAAAGTCATTATTTTAATATAAACGTCATTATTTTAATATACAAAGTCATGCCCTAAACCATTTGAGATACATAGAGATACTACATAGTGTAATTTCATCTAATTGAATGAGTGAGTGTGACGTGTAATACTCTTTCAGACCAGTAGGTGGCAGAAGTAAACTATCTGCAGCCTTGGAGAGAGAGAGAGAGAGAGAGAGAGAGAGAGAGAGAGAGAGAGAGAGAGAGAGAGAAGAGAGAGAGAGAGAGAGAGGAGAGAGAAGAGAAGAGAGGAGAGAGAGAGAGAGAGAGAGAGAGAGAGAGAGAGAGAGTAGAGAGAGAGCGAACTATATTATATTAGACTCAACTGTGCAAGATACACCATTGAAATTTAGCTGGATCTGTTTAAAAGTACAGTAGTTTAAATCTCAATTATTTTTAGTGTGTAATAAGCGTTTCTCCAACCCCAATTAGAGTTCAGGTTTAAGTCATGAATCATTTTTTGTCACGTACGCCCCCCCCCCTATAGAAAAAAACCTTCTCGAAAATGTCCATAATTAGTTTTATTGGTACATAATTTAATAATTAAATTAGTTATAATTAGTGTTTAATTCGATTAATTTAAACATAATAAATATGAAAAAAATTGTCTTGAAACATTTTTTAAAAACATTAGATCTTCAGCAGCAAAGACACAAAAAATAAAATAGATCATCTAAAAAAAAACAATACTTTATTATCATTGGTCCAAACGAAAAGAGTTAAAGTACTAAATAGGCTTTCTAATACTGTAAATATATTATATACACAAACTATGATATACATATAGAACCATGATGAAAAATACTATATGTATATATTCATACGGTTTATATACATATATATATAAATCTATATAATAGGAAATGCTTGATTGCATTTTCATACCTGTCAAATATAAACTACAATGAAAACAAAATTGATTATTACTAATTAAAATGGTATTTACCATATTTCATATGCGCAGATTCAAAGCTGACCCGCCCACTGATGCTGATTGGCAGGTTCTGTAACCTCTCAAATAGAGTTGTCAAATCAAAAAAGCATAGGAAGAAAGAAGAAAAGAAAAAAGGAAGAAAAAAAAGACAACTTTACACTTTCAGAGGTCTCAAAAAATATATTTGTGAAAATACACAATCCAACAATTTCTACAAGTCAACTTTTCAGTGGAAATCCCGACACGCACAAATACACGGTGAAAAAACACAATCGTGGCTTCGGAATGGAACTTATTGTCTTATAGTCTAGAACTAAAACAAAATAAATCCACCAAAATCGAAACGACAGTCTAAAATACATTTTGAAAACATACAAAAGTACAAATCGTTGGAAGGATCGCAACACAATTTCACAGCAGATTAAATACTATGGAGATTAACCAACACCACAACTTTACAAAATCATCTGTAGGCACGTTTACGACGAATTCACGCATCGTACTCGTTTCGCCGTTGTTTGTCTGGGAACGATTCGTTTGGTTTTTACGAGTTTACAAACGGTTTCAAACACACACGCTCGACAAAAAGTGCAAACCTCCATCGTTGTGCTTCGCCATCGCTTGGAAAACAGTTCAAGTATCGTACAAACATTTCAACATCGCACACACTTCCCGAAAAAAATCAGCGAACTATCGTGATTCGCTATTATAGATCGCGATAAACGTTGCATAGATTTCGACACGATAAAAGCCTCTCGCGTGAAATGTCGTTTTATTAATTAATTGCTTTTAGCAGGATTTTTAGGGACGGCAAAAAATAAACAGGGAATGTCGAGTATTACCATCTAAAACTTTGTATTGTTCACCATTAATAACTGTTTGAAGTATAACGTAATACCGTAGTTCCTTATAACGTAAATTGAATGCAATAAATTACTTTTTTTTTTATTTTTTCACTTTGAAACTTCTCCTGCTTGTCTTATTTGGTGTAATTATCATGTAAAAAATATTGTGATATTGATATCACAATAATGATTAAAATAATGGTTAAGTTGACATATTTGTAACACTACGCTACATGTTTATGCTACAAAGATACCGTGTTAAAAGTAAAAAAAAAAATGCCTAAAAGACTTCTGCTTGTCTTAGTTAGTATAATCTAACTAAGATTACTCAATCAAATAACCAAGTTCGGTTTGCATATTTGTAACAACACGCTACACGTTTGTGTTACAAAGATAATGTTCGGGTCAAAATAGAAGCTATAAAAAAAAAAAAAAAAAAAAAAAAAAAGTCAGAAAGATCAAACGCTATTCGCTTCTTTGCAACATTGAGACAAACAAACAACACAACACACACCAACACACACACACACACACACACACACACACACACACACACAGTGTTGGGGAACTTTTTGGTCACTGACACTAATATGCATAATAAAAGTCCCCCGGGTCAAACATTATTGTTGTTAAGAGAGTAATACTTAACACAGAGTAGAAGATTCGAGCTTCGACAAGCCACAATGACATTTAACCCTTTGCTCACCACAGAAAGAGTCGTCGTCAAACACTAAATGTTGAATTAGCTGCTCACAGTGTGTTTTCTCCACATTACCGTATTTACGCGTGTTTAAGCACAAAATAAAAATTTCTAGGCTTTCTTGGTGTTCTTACTTCCCAGAAACGTAAAATCTCAGCTTAAATACTTCTTTTAACAATCTTGTGATTCGCCCCTATATTTCACCTCAGTGTCATTTTACTTGAAAAATAGATTAAAAAAAAAAAATAAAAAAAAACAGTTGGATATTATTTCTAGGGTGTCATTTCTTTGCCCATATTTGGGCGTATTCCCGGAGTTGCCAGGTCCTCAGTTGCACATCAGCAGCAGAAATGGCCAATTCAAAAAAAAAAAAAAAAAAGAATAAATAATGTTATTGTTTTTTACTGTTCTGGTTCAACTACACCAATAATATTTTCCTGATAAAAAATAAAAAAATAAAATTCTCCTAAACACTATTTTTTTCTATATTTAACAAACCTAACTTGTGACTCGTGTCATTTTGATATCGTTTTACTTGAACGATACAAACAAACAAAGTCGATTCTGGTGATCACAAAAATGGGGGCTTATATTTACGCGCATATTTGAAATTGGCGATTATATGTTTTTGAGACATATTTTTTATTGAGAGTTGAAAATTCGAAAAAATGAGGTGCTTATATTTGCGTAAATACAGTATTTAGAGACTCAACGCAGAAGCGCACCACTACATAAAGATGACGTAATTCCGTTTATTTGTGATTGCTCCTGACGTGCATATATTAAATATGCAAATGTAAGCAACACCCCCAATCTCACAAGCTTCAAAAATCGGTCGTTATATTTGTATAAATACGCTACGTGTGGCTCGATTCTTAAAAAATGATTCGAGTCTGAAAGCTACTAGTTAATGAAATTTAAAAAAAATCATAAATACACTAAAGCCAGTATTTAGCGTAATTGTGCATAACGGTTGAATTATAATTATTATTATTGATTCAAAGAAACGTGATTGTCCCTTTCGCCTCACTGACGTCACTAGTCAAATTTCCCCACTGAGGGATTAATAAAGTTCACTTCTTCTTCTTCTTCTTCTAAAGCGGCTCATGAACAGAATAAAAGTGTGCGCACTGAAACGTGCTCGGCCTGACGTCGACTCCAACATGGAGAAATATGTAGGAAGCGTTTTCATCGAGTGTCACAACAACAGTGCAGAACCGAACGCGCACGACAAAATGTCGGAAAAGTGCTTCAGTGTTGAGTAAATAGACGTCTTCTTTGTACAAAAAGTGAAATTAATCGCATATTTGGTGGAATATTGCAGGATCTTAGTGTATGTGGTGGTGTAGTTCAGGAGGGCGCCACCAGGGAGCGGTAGTGAGGCAGGACTTTACTGTCGGGGAGGTACAGCGCCATTTCCAACGCCACCAGGATGGTGAACTCGAAGGCGATCAGCTCCCGACGACCAATGCGGAATTTCTCCTCCAGTTTCTGGATGGGGGAAAAAAAGACGCGACAACTTTGTTATTGTGCGGAATCAGATTAGTGCAGAAAAATGGATCCAACGTAAATTTATACGAAACGAACGAAATTGCTTCCTATTTACGTTTGGGGGTTTTTTTTTTTTGCTCGTTTTGGTTTGAAAGTTTTTTTTTTTCCCCCAGTCGTTTCCTTTCAGAAATTAGATTACAAAACATCATCAAACATTCATTTCTACGAAGCCAACAACATTTTTCTTTTTTTTGCTTGCAATCTGCACGTCTTCGTGAAACTTAATTTTTTTTATCAGCTTTTTTTCCTTTTCGTTTGCTTTTTCTGCGTTTGGACTTCGCACACTAGTTTCGCGTGTGATCACAACACTTTCTGAATGATCAAATTCAAGCACTTTTCAAGCACTTTTAAGATGTTCAAGTTTTTCACAGCAAGTTTTAGGTAAAACGTATATTTAAAGCTTTTCCCAAGTCAAACTTAAACATTACCATTTTGGGAGAACTTGGTTTTCTCTAAATGCAAAGTTCAATAAAACATCACGTTTCAGTGGTTACTAAGTGTCTTACAGAAAGCTGTGGAACATTCTTTGTTCCAACTATAAATGAGGAAATATAATCAAGTCTAATTTTAAAAAGTGGTACGACATTTTAAAACAAAAAAAAAACAAACATATGTTTTTTTTTTTTTTTTTTTTTTTACTTTTGTGCGCTTTGAGACAGTTTGAGTCTGTGAGAAGCGCCTTACAAATGCTCTGAACTTGAACTTGAACTTAATTTTGCCTTCATTGGTTCCAGTGAGTTAAAATGTTAAATCACTTTATGTTCGTCTTTAGGTAGAACTGTTTTTTTTGTTTTTTTTTTTAATGCATGTTGAGACACAAATAAACACTCTTATGTATTAAATCCAAATTATAAACCTAAAATCTGAAAACGTACCCTACCCGGGGCGCAGAAAAACGATAAAACGTCGATAAAATACGATAAAAAGGTTGGTGACCACTGCGTTAACGCATTAACATTTATGTGCATTGATA
The DNA here is from genome assembly GCA_028031935.1 of Paedocypris micromegethes. Classification (NCBI taxonomy): domain Eukaryota; kingdom Metazoa; phylum Chordata; class Actinopteri; order Cypriniformes; genus Paedocypris; species Paedocypris micromegethes. The sequence goes on along the minus strand of CM051495.1, from coordinate 4,180,369 downwards.
TTGATAATACATAGGATATAGTTTGTGTCGCCACTTCACGTGACCACACCCGTCACTGCTGAATCTGAATTTGATTCAAGTTTAGTATGAACAGAGCGGCGAAATTTCGTATGACCAAAACGTCATCACTTGTGGAACGAAAAGATTGTGTTTTTCCTAGTGGATTTTTGTGAAATTCACGTTTACAAATGGCGCTAATCTGATTCCGTAATTATTACCCAATAATTATTACATTTAAGAGGCCGGTCTGTCTCCGCCTCTGCGTGTGCGTGTGTGTGTGTGTGTGTGTGTGATTGGCTAGCTGTGCCCCGCCTTCAGCCTCACAGCTGCTGTGATTGGCTCCCCGTGACCCAGACACAGAGAAGCGCTTCAGGAGATGGATTTCGATTTCAAGTCGAGTTCCAGTTCAAATTCCAAATTTTATTGCTCACACACACACGACATGCAAGGAAATGTTTTACGGTTTGGTAAATATTCACACGCTTGTAAATAACTATGTCTTCAGACGCAGCAGTAAATAAACGGCGCTTTATAAACTTGTCATCAAAATTGCGCGACTCCAGGGAAATGATTCGAAAGTGGTTTACGTAGAGAAGATTTACATTAAGCCTATTTTTACATGTTTTCTTCTTAACGCTTCTCCTTCTTTTTCTTCCATTGGGATATTCCTGTGCTGGTTTGAATCCTGTTGGCTACGTTAAAAATAAAATTCACCGTTTGCTCAATATAAAGCAATTGAGTTATTTCTACCAAAAGCAATATTAATATTTTATGTGACGGATCAGAAAGACGTTTACTCTGACGGCCCAGGATTCAAGTACCTGTTGTCTTGCTAAAATATGTGAATTTACCGTATTTACGTGAAGCATCTGATTTTTCATGCACAAAATAAAAATTCCATAAACAGGCGAACATAAGCACTTTCATACATTTTCAGCACTCTGACTTTCCAAAAACCTAAAATTTGTGCTAAGACACCCAAGATCGTATGCTCATAATTTACTTTTATGTCGTTTTACTTGAATAAAAGATAAAAAGTAACAGTTAGTTATTATTTCTAAATGTAATTGAGTATATCTGCAGTAGGGGGCGCTGTGATTCCACTTGCTTTGTCCATATATGGGCGTATTTCGTGGTACTTCACTAGCGCATGAAGTACAGCAGCGACAGTAAGCAAATATCATTGTATTTCATTTGTTTTTTTATTTCGTCCAGTGCCGTTTAGCAAATTAAAGTGTCGCTCCGTTTCCTGATTTCTGTTATTTGGGTATATTTATAATTTGAGTATTTATTTTAAATAGAGTTGAACTAGCGCAGAGGTTCGGTTCCACAATTATTTTGGAAGCGAAGGTCCAGAAATGCAAATATAATATAAATATATATATAAATTAGAGCTGTCAAAGTTAACTAGTTAACGCACGCGATTAATTTGGTCAGGGAAGTGCGATTAACTAGTTAAAATTTTTTAATCGTTTGACAAAACTAATATATATATATATATATATATATGACAACATATTTTCATTTACACTGGTACATCTCTTTACAAAATTAATTTGTGCCGACGTTGGTTTGGTAAAATGGAAATTTTCCCAAATTTTTTTTTTTACAAATGGGCCGCATTTTAATCTGTCGATATTTAATCTGATAGTCGCGCTAACATATGAGAAAATATCGTACGAATTGTTATAAAAAACATGTTCAACATGTCATCTTGAATGTTGTGATAGTCTCACAAAAACTGTGACGTAGCCGGATCAGCGTGAACAATGACATCAGCAGGATGTTAGCCGAGCGTTTCTAACAACACCTGCATTGCTTTTCTCCACCACCGGGTGTCGCAGTTTTACAACAAAACTGTGCAGCTTCGTCAACAAAGGTCCGGAAGTAATAAATCTGAAACAATGTTACCTGTGTAAAAGCGTTTTTTTTGTTTACTGACTTGAAGAATAAAAAAAAAACTGTTTTACACGTCTGGACTCTTGCACGTTTCGCTCAAAAGATCTCCCTGCGTATTAGTGGTAAGAAAAAAAGTGTCATATCGCATAGTGAAATGGTTTTATTAAAATTGACGATATGTTCTCAATGACGCCCTTCATAAAAGGACATTTTTGTTCACAGAGTCATTCATAAGTAGAGGCACCACTGCATCGTGATGGCACGTGACTTGAAATGTGAAAAAAAGAGGTGCTTATTATAACAACGCTCCTAAAACGCGACGCTTGTGGACGAAATCTGAGCTTAACTCAATCCACGACTCATTTTTTATAGAAGTCAAAATAACACTTTTATATTGTATTTTGGAATCACACATTATATTTTTATTTTTTTCTCGTCACAACTGCACCAGTGTTTTTGCACAACCTATTTATTGTTTTTTTTCTTCTTTCTTTCTCTTTGCCGTTTGCATTTTGGCCTTCACTATTGTCTTTTAAAATGTCCTTATTCGTTTCTGTTGAAAACGTTTTGCTGCTGCTGAAACACGAAAATTTCCCCTGGTGGGATTAATAAAGTCTCATCTTATCTCATCTTATCTTATCTTAAGTTCAATTACCAACGCCAGACGCGCAGAAGCCGTTCTAGGAGAATACCAGCTCATTTATATTTCGGAAGCAATTCATTTGAAACGAACCGGTGCTTTTGCTGTTGTTTTTGTTTACTTGATGTGCGTGAGGATTAAACAACTGTTTTTTACACTTCTGAACTCTCATTTATGGCTGCTCGCGTTAAGACGCGCTCGTTTCGTATATCAAATTTTATTCGCAACTCGGGACGAAATTTTCGCAGCGATTCATTTCGTTACTTGGGTTTTTCGTTAGTAAGGACATTCGTAAGTCGAATAAAAGTAAGTCTGAAAACGCTTCTAAAACGCAAAGCTTGTGGACTAAATCTGAGCTTAACTTAACAAAAACTCATTTAACGTAGAAGTTCATTTACTGTTACTAACGGCCTGGCTGTTATTAAAGTTCAAACGCAGACTACAGATCCCACAATGCAGTGCGGGTCAACCCCTAGTGGCCATGGTGAGAATCTCGCAGACTTGGATCTGTACTCACGTCGATCAGCTGCTTGACTTCCTGCTTCTTCAGGTCGCTGCTGATCTTGGCGGCCAGCAGGAGGCAAGCGCCCGCCACTAACTTCCTGTTGGGCTTGTTGAGGCGTCCCTGCAGCACCAGCTTCTCGAAGTAGACGAAGGCCATGGCGATGGTGACCGGCTGCAGAGATGACTCCTCCCCCACGCCGCGAATCTCCCTCTTCAGACTGAGGGAAACCAGACACGGAGAGACTTAAAACCAGCGATTATTCCCTCACTGGATTTCAGACGTCATGATTTATATCAAGCTGGAAAAAATCCGATATTCTCTAAAAGGATCTATCCAAAGATTTGACACAACCAATTTTGAACTTCGTTAGTTCATTACAAAGTGAGAAATTCAGCCTTGCAAAACCTACTGCATAAATGAGAATTTGTTTGTAATTTTGTAATTATTTTCTCTCATAATTGACCATCTTAGTATTATGTTAGCCATCTTAGTATATTAGTATTACCATCTTAGACCACCCTTATTATTATTATTAATTTATTTTTTGCAAACTATAATTGTATACTTTACTGCTTATTTGTCTGACTGTGGGTGAGTTTACTTTTTGTGTGCTTTCTATATTTGTTCTGTTCTGTTTTTGTGTATAATGTAAACTGAGAAATCTAATTCAAAATAAAAAAAACATTGTTAAAAAAAAAATGAGCAATTATAATCGCCACATCTCTGCGTTTTAAATTAGTCACACTTTTCCCAGCAGGCAAAAGATGTCAAACCGGCATCAAAATGACATCAATGTTTGACATCCAAATTCTATCAAAAATGGGTGGTGTTTGAAAATCAAATCAATGTCAAACAAATAACATCATTTTGACGTCACTATATAACAGGGGTACTCAATAGGCGGACTCCGGTCCGCATCCGCACCCAGACGCGATTACTTTTGGACCGACGAAAAAACCAACATGCTACTCTTGTGATCAAAATCCAAAGGCGTTTTCAGTGGTCACGCAATTTTTATTCTGCATTGTTCATTCACACACACGCACCAACGCAAACGAATATATTTATAAATGTATATAATTTATCTTGAATGATTGTGCTCGTTTTAGCTGCGGCATTTGTCCAATCACAGCCGCTGTAAGAGCAACGTGACAACTACGTCATCAGTTTGCGCTCTGGCGGCTTTCAGTTACTTTAGAACACGAGCTTAGTCGCTCAGGTCTTCAGGGTAGCCAGAGCCAGGCGAACGAGCGCTCTGTCGTTTGCGTAAATCGAGATTTTTTCAACCTTAAAGAATATGGCGAGCTCAAAGCTGTCCGTCGATTAGAAAAGAAAAGTTGACTTTGAAAACTGCGAGTTTAAGAGTGAGTGGACAGAATAATATGCATCCGCGCGAAGCAGAAAACCAATGTGTTTAATCTGCAACGAGACTGTCGCGATCGTCAAAAGTGATCGTGAAATGCCATTTATTAATCCAAGCACGCACAATTTGAACAAATTACCCTCCACACACACACACACACACACACACACACACACACACACACACACACACACAGGCAACAAACGTCTCACATGTGTCCTGGGACAACACAAGACACCTTTCTCTAATGCTGAAATAGTCAATGAGTGTGTGAGTGAAGTGGTGACTGCTCTGTGTGAAGGGACTCAAAAGGATAATTCACAATTTATGATCTTTCTCAGATTGTTTGATGAAGAAAAGGGAGGTGAACAATATTGTGTCAAATTAATGAAGATGTTTTGGGTCTTACAAACCTCACACAAGGAGGGATTACATTTATGAAGTAGTGACACAGATTCTTAGAGATCGAGAGATTGACCTGAAGCATGTTGTTTTCTATACGGATGACGTGCCATTCACATATCGATTCATATTTGCAACTTGACCGATATTTTTCCGGACCTCGGACTGAACGGAAATTTCGTAAGTGGACCCTTCAAGTTTATAATTGAGGACCCCTGCTATATAACCTCATTTTGATGTATATGGAACATCTTTTTGGTGTCATTATGATGTCATTTCATGCATGTCATTTTAAACCTTTATCCGAACAAAATCATACCTTTAGATAAATTATATTTTTGACAACAACAACAACTTCGAATGAATATCAAGCAAAAATTCTCTTACATGATCACACATGCGCTTTGAGACAGTTAAAAGATCTAAAATCAATTATCTTATCAAATAAATTTGGAATTACTGATTTTATATTAAAGCAAATTGGTACGAAGTTTATGAAAAGTACAAATCTCTTTCTGTCAGCAGGAATTTGGTACCTTTACAAATAATCAACCACTAAAGTCTCCTCATGGACCATTCTGGGTATTTTTTTTCTGTGTGTGTGTGTGTGTGTGTGTGTGTGTGTCAATACTGGGGTATAAATTGCAATGTAAATTTGATGTAAAAATATTGATGTCAATACCACGTCCGTCATTTTGACATCAAAATGACATGTAAACATTTACGCCAAAGCAGGGTATAGATTTCAATGTAAATGTGACGTTAAAAAAAAAAAAAAAAAAA
>CM051495.1:4154849-4174760 GCA_028031935.1 Paedocypris micromegethes | reverse complement strand
AAAAAAAAAAAAAAAAATCAATGTCAATACCACGTCTGTCAACTTGATGTCAAAATGACATCAAATAATTTACTTTGACGTGTTGACTCAACTTTGACTGGATTTTGACGTAAACTTGATGTAATGCCCGCTGGATTATGCTCTTTAGTCCTGGTTCTTCATCAGTTGCTGTTGACTTCCTCTCAGCATGATTCAATATTTTTACGTTGTACTTTTGTGTTGTACAGGAATGTCTGATCAGTCTACACTCATTGCGATGTGTTTATCACGAACACACGTCTTTCACGCGTGACTTGCCTTCTGATCTTGCTCAGTGTGAGTTTGATGTGAGGAAACTTCTCCTTAAACGTCTCGTTCATGTCTTTCTTCAGGTCCGAGGGCTTCACGTACTCTATTACCGTCGTCTGTCGGAAAACACACACACACACACGGACACACTTGAATTAGCAATAAAAATTAGTAAATCTGTATCATCATCATGTAAATTAGTATCATGTTTGTTAAATTTGCAATATATTTTCTTTGTTATTTTTAAACCTCAAGGTCAAGTCGCACTTTTTTCAAGTTAAAACAGACAAAAAAAAAGACAATTTTGGTCTTACATATGTGTTTACATCAAGTACCTATTTTTTAGGTTACACTCTTAATAAAAACAGGATGTTGTGTCTTTGTAAAAAAAAAGTAATATTAGTAAAATAGTTAGATAGTAAAAATAATAAAACTAAATGCGTTTTGCCTTTGTTTTATAAGCTGAAAACAAACTTTAACAAGATCGATGAGACGAGTAAGTGTCTGTCCTTAAACACTTTGCGACTAAATGGCAGTGCCTAAATTGGCAATAACACAACCACTGTGAGCTGCTGATCATAATGAGCCACACCTGGTGACACAAGCACGAGCACAAAAGTGAAAAAAACTGCAACTGTGATAAATGATGCGAATAAGCACCTTTTAAAAATAAAGGCATGCGTTAACGCGTTAACTTTGACAGCCCTAAAACAAATACATCAATACTTCTTTAAAACGCACTAACTTGTGCCACGCATCAAAACTCTTCATTCAAGCGATGATTATTAGATTATATTTACTGTTGGCACAGTAAATCAAAGCTCTAAAATGAACAGTGTAACTTCACTGTTTTAATTCAATGAAATTCACACGCCATTACTCACCATGTAGGAGGCGAAGATGAGCACTCGCTTGTGTTTGCCACAGGGCCACTGCGGGTCACTGAGGAGGTTCGGATCATAGTCGTTGTCCTCAAGACCTGAAAACACAAACGCCGACGACCACGTCAGAAGATGGGCATAAAGAGGCGGAGCCATCCAAACAACAGAGAATTAAAGCGGGGCTCTAGAACAGCCGGCCCACGGGCCACATCACGTCAAAAATGTTGAATTAATTAAAGTGGGAAATACAGTTATGGTATATTATATTAAAGATAATGTATCTTACAGTGGGCCTAAAAAGTAAATGAAGCATCATAGGCAAAACAGATTCATTTAAAATCAATAAATCAGACGCGACAGTTAAAAGCTGCTTCTTAAAGGGACAGAGACGCGTGATTTAGCAAGCGAAGTGGAACGAATCGAACCGTTTGGTGGGTCACAGTGACACTTGACAACACAACAAAACACTTGTGAAAAAAAATGTAATATGTATTTTTTAGTCTTTACAAGACTTTAAAGGTCTTGTAAAGTAGCTGCTCATCTAGACACGGAGGAGTGGGCAAAAAAAAAAAAAAAAAAAAAATAAGAGTGCGTGTATGTGTAGATTGGGCAGGACGTAAAATAGTTCCCAGTTATTTTGTTAGTAAATCAAACAATTAAGTAAATGGTTGTCATGATTCTAATACAAGAGCTCAGACCCGGCAGGAACGTGACTTTTATTTTGAAAAGAAACAAGCACAAACAAAAACGCGAGGGACCAAAAATCTCAAGCAGAAGAACCAGAGAGGACATAACGAGACACAGGTGAACAGATTAAACCACTGATTTAAATTAAGATATTAAGACACAAAACAGGAAGTGATCAGTGAAGCCTGTCAGAATAAAAGTCCCAACAAGGCTGAGACTCCAAACACTATGCAGCTTTATTTCTGGAGACTAAAGATTCTGGATAAAATTAGGATCACAAATTTCCTGCTTAGGGTAAAGATCATGACTTTTCGCAATTTTTTTAAATAATTTTGATTTAGATTTAACCCTGAACATAAGGTTGTCAAATTGCAATAGAATAACACGTATGTTAAAAAAAAAAAAAAAGTAATGTAAAAATATTGATGAAAAAAAAAACAATCCTTTATTACCCTTTTAATGCGCATCTGAAAATTTTTTTCAACGGATTTTAGTTTTACGACCTGTCGTGGTGGGCGGGGATCTGCCTTGTGATGGGTTTACTTTGACCAATCGCAAAACTCCTTTTGACTCCTTACGACTCCTTCCCAAAATGACTTCTACGCGAGTGTGAAGAAAAAATCTTAAAGCAGGCATGTCCAAAGTCCGGCCCGGGGGCCAAATGCGGCCCTTAATCAAATTTTGACCGGCCCGTGACTTGATCGCGCCAATTCACGCAAATCCACGCAAATTCAGCGAAACCCCGCGATTTATTTGCGACCTTGCAATTTCATCCAATCACCGCAAATTTACCGCAAATTCGACCAATCCGTTTGGTCCATCACAGCACCAGCAGTGTTTTCGCACAGAAGGTCTTCATTATAGAGATGAGAAGTTCAGCTCTTTTCAGAGATTCGGCTCTTTTGCCTCGTTTAACTCTTTCAAACGCTCTCGGAGCGGTTCAGCGCGTGACCACACCATGTGATCTCAAACGAATACGGTTTGTTTCACCACGCCCACCCGAGCTTGTAAAAAATTAAATCAAAATCATATTTTTTTTTCAATGTTCCATTATGAAGGTTTTTATTGCTTTATTTATGAAAACATTTAAAAAAGCGGTTAAAATGCGAAATCACATTTTTTTTGGAATGCATTTTTAAATAGAAATAAACACTATTTAATGTGTATACCCTAAAATTTGTAGAATCGACGCCGAAGTCTGCAATACACCGAACAACACACTGACTTCTTCTATAACACAATCAATAACGTTTCACACCAATAAGTACAGATGGAAATAAAAAAGTAATGCTAAATGCTAAAATGGTGGAAGTGAAAGCTCATTGAGTAAAGCAGAAGAGACTGGGGCTAACGAGTCATTAAGTCTCAGCATTAGTAATCATGGTGTCACACATCTGCGTCTGGAACTGATAATAACTGGGCCTGTCCCTCTACACCCACCCGGAGAAGAAAGCTAAGCTAACCTTCGCTAAACGACAGCAAGATGCTCGCACAAGTATGCGCTCCACAGACAGAAGAATGTAGAAGAAGAAGAAAGAAAGAAGAAGAAGAAGAATATGTTCGAAGAAGAAGACGCTCGAAGAAGAAGGTAGAAGATGAAGAAGAAGACGAAGAAGGTTGAAGAAGAAAAAGAAGAAGAAGAAGAAGAAGAAAGAAGAAGGTAGAAGATGAAGAAGACGAAGAAGGTAGAAGGTAGAAGAAGAAGGTAGAAGAAAAAGAAGGTATAAGAAGAAGAAGGTAGAAGAATAAGAAGAAGTAGAAGGAAGAAGAAAAAGATGGTAGAAGGTAGAAGAAGAAAAAGAAGGTATAAGAAGAAGAATAAGGTAGAAGGTAGAAGAAAAAGAAGGTATAAGAATAAGAAGGTAGAAGAATAAGGTGGAAGGTAGAAGTATCATTTCAAGCATTTTCAACCACTTCATTTAAAATAAGCATTTAAGGATTTCGTAAGAACCCTGTTAACACTTCCACAAAGATTGTTAAAAAACGTTTTTTTGATTTTGTGTGTGTAGAATACCGAGGTCGAGGCCCACGGTGCTGTTGAGTCGAGAGGACGGGTAGCTGCGGGGGATGCTGTTCCTGGAGTAGGGCATGGGCAGGGCGAGGTCCGCGGCGGGGCGGTGGCGGTCCAGTGCGTTAGTCGAGTACAGGAACTGAGCGTACGACACCGTCTGCACAGAACATATTTGAACCAATCAGGTGAGAGACCAAATTTTGGACCAATCAGGTGAGAAGCCAAATTATGGACCAATCAGGTGAGACTCCAAATTATGGACAATCACGCAAGATACCAAAATTAGACACCAAGTTCTAGACCAATCAGGTAAGAGACCAAATTTTGGACCAATCTGGTGAGAAACCAAATTCTGGACCAATCATGGGAGAGACCAAATTAATGCCTAATCATGTCAGAAGTCAAATTATGGACCAATCAGGTGAGAAGCCAAATTCTGGACCAATCAGGTGAGAGACCAAATTCTGGACCAATCAGGTGAGAGACCAAATTATGGACCAATCAGGTGAGAGACCAAATTATGGACCAATCAGGTGAGAGACCAAATTATGGACCAATCAGGTGAGAAGCCAAATTATGGACCAATCAGGTGAGAAGCCAAATTATGGACCAATCAGGGGAGAGACCAAATTATGGACCAATCAGGTCAGAAGTCAAATTATGGACCAATCAGGTGAGAAGCCAAATTATGGACCAATCAGGTGAGAAGCCAAATTATGGACCAATCAGGTGAGAGACCAAATTATGGACCAATCAGGTGAGAAGCCAAATTATGGACCAATCAGGTGAGAGACCACATTTTGGACAAATCAGGTGAGAGACCAAATTTTGGACAAATCAGGTGAGACGCCAAGTTCTGGACCAATCAGGGGAGACACCAAGTTCTGGACCAATCAGGTCAGACACCAAGTTCTAGACCAATCAGGTGAGAGACCAAATTCTAGAACAATCAGGTGGGAGACCAAATTCTGAAACAATCAGGTCAGACACGAAGTTCTGGGCCAGTCAGGTCAGACACCAAGTTCTAGACCAATCAGGTGAGAGACAAAGTTCTGGACCAATCAGTGGAGAGACCAAGTTCTGGACCAATCAGTGGAGAGACCAAGTTCTGGACCAATCAGGTGAGAGAAACAGAGCTCTTACCCTGCCGTACATGCCCAGCTCCAGCCCCTCCAGACCAGGCAGCAGCTCAAACGGGCTGGAGATTCCTCCAGAAGAGTGTCGGCGGCGAGGAGCGTCCAGACGAGGGTCACTGGAAGAGCGGCACAAGGCTGGTCAGGTGGGCTTTTGTTTTTCACGGTGGGCACTATCGCTAAAACTGCGCAGTAAACAAACAACAACTATTACGGTTAGGGATGTCTCATGGTTTTTTAGGATAAGATCCAAATCTTATATCCAGCCCAATACTCAGGACTTTCGAATTCTATATTATACAAAAAATGCGCTTTGCCTGGACTTTTCTTTTGGCAAAGTGTGAAATTTCAGGATCTAAGACCTTTGTTGACAAAACATCACACAGCACACACACACACACACACACACACACACACACACACACACACACACACAGAGTATATACAAAAAGATGCCAAATTTATTACGATAAAGTATGAAATCCAAGTCTTCTTTCACACTTTGCCTGGCCTTTTTAGGCAAAGTGCGAAATTTCAGAATCAGAAACACACACACACACACACACACACACACACACACTATATACAAAAAGATGCCAAATGTATTACAATAAAGTGTGAAACTTTCCAACTTTGCTTGACCTTTTTTTTTTGCCTGACAAAACCTGAAGCAAGAGTATCGGCTCTGCATCTTCTATTATCTGAACTTAACTGCAAGTTTATGCAATTGTTTTATTTCTACAAAGCTATACAACTTTTACAAATCCCATAAACAAATGATACTATAAAAGTTGTGTGTGTGTGTGTGTGTGTGTGTGTGTGTGTGTGTGTGTGTGTGAGTTTTAATATAGAAATAAAAAAAAGAAAGAAAGCTTTCCAAATTTTTTTATGTTGGATATGGTGGGAAAAAGGAAAGTGTCATTGTCCATGTCAAGTCGGAGGTTATGGGAAAGATTCCGTCTTGCTCCAGTCGACCGAAAACCAAACATGGAAATAAATCTCTGGGGAAAAAAAATGACTTTCCACTCACTATCGTTTTTTTCCCGTAATTACGGAAATGTGTGAGATAGGAAAGAAGTTCCGATGTGATGAGAGACAGACTCAATTCTGATTTATTTTGGCAAAAAAAACTGTCCATTTTCTGAAACACTTTTCTATCTCGGGGTCACGGGGCGCTGGAGCCAATCACAGCAACTCTGAGCCTTATGGTGGGACACGCCCCCTAGACGAGTCGTCGGCCAATCCCAGAGCAGGACTCACGTGTGTACACACACACACACACACACACACACACACAATACATGCTACCATATATATGCTATTAAAAAGATTATATTGTGAAACTGTATAAACAAATGTTTCTGGTTTTTGAAAGTTTTACTGAATATAAAATCACATTGGCCTGATTTTCCCTGTTCAGTGAAATTACGTGTTCTAAAGGGGTTAAGGTGGAGTGTGTGTGTGTGTGTGTGTGTGTGTGTGTGTGTGTGTGTGTGTGTGTGTGACATACCTAATGTGAAAACTCTCTCCATATGGCAGCACAGAAAAGGCGGCACATAAAGATCTTTTGGCGCAAATGAGGACGATTCTGCAATAAAAACAAACACACACACTTTAATAACTTTACATGTCTGATGACATACAAAAATGACTGTGACAAAACAAAAAGGCAATTTAAAACACACACACCAACACACACACACACACACACACACACACACACACAGGAAGTGGAGCAGCATCTGTGTCCGTTATGTGCATTCTTTTGAATTCTAAGCTCAGAGCTGATAAAAGCGGTGGAAACTGTTCTGGTAAACGTCTATTGCATCAGATTAGTGCCAAAAATATCAAACGTAAACTTCTGAGAAACAAACGAAAGTGCTTCAAGTTTCTGTCTTATTTTTTTTTTTAATATTCTTCTCTTTGTAAAAACCAAACGCAAATGTGAAGATTGCAAGCAAAAAATAAAAAGTCAAACAAAAAAGTGATGATTGCAAGCGAAAACACAATAAACAAAACTTAAATGTGAAGATTGCAAGTGAAAAAATAACAAAATCCAACAAAAATGTGATGATTGTAAGCGAAAAATAAAAAGTCAAACAAAAATGTTAAAGTGGCAAGTGAATATTAAAAAGCCAAACAAAAATGTGAAAATGGCAAGCAACAAATAAAAAAAACAAACAAAAATGTGAAGATTACAAGCGAAAAAATAAATAAATAAATAAACAAAATAACAAACAAAAAAGTGCAGACTGCAAAAAATTTAAAAATTCCAAAAAAAAAAAAAAAGTGAAAATGAAAGTAACAAGCGAAAATTAAAAAGCCAAACAAAAATGTGAAAATGGCAAGCAAAAAATTTAAAAAAAGAAAAACAAAAATGAGAATGTAAAGATTGAAAAATATGTAAAGATTGCAAGCAAAAAGTAATAAACAAAAATAAATTGTGATGATTGCAAGTTAAAAATAAAAAAAACAAACTAACAAGACTGTGAAGATTGCAAGAGAAAAAGAAAAAGCCAAACAAAAATGTGAAAATAGCAAGCGAAACTGAAACAAAAAAAAAATGAAGATTACAAGTGAAAAACAAACAAAACAAAAAAACAACAATGTGAAAATGGCAAAAAATGTGAAGATTGCAAGCAAAAAAAAAAAAGTGCAGATTGCAAGCAAAAAGTAATTATTTATTACTTAAAATTATTTAAAACCAAACAAAAAAGTGATGATTGTAAGCAAAAAAATAAAAAAAAAACGAACAAAAATGTGAAGCATTATAATAATAAACAAAACTTAAATGTGATGATTGTAAGCGAAAAATAAAACACCAAACAAAAATGTCAAGATTGCAAGTGACAAATAAAAAAACCAAACAAAACAAATGAAGATTGCAAGCAAAAAAAAAAAAAAAAAAAAAAAAACAAACAAACGCAAATGTGAAGATTACAAGCGAAAAATTAAAAGTCAAACAAAAATGTGAAGATTGCAAGTGACAAAAAAAAAAAAGTGCAGATTGCAAGCGAAAAATAAAGTCAAACGAAAATGTGAAAGCGGCAAGTGAAAATTAAAAAGCCAAACAAAAATGTGAAAATGCAACAAATAAAAAAAACAATAATAATAAAATAAAATTAAAAATAAATAAACAAAACAACAATCCAAAATGTTAAGATTGCAAGAGAAAAAAAGTGAAAGTGAAAGTGGCAAGCGAAAATTAAAAAGCCAAACAAAAATGTGAAAATGGCAAGCAACAAATAAAAAAAAACAAACAAAAATGAGAATGTAAAGATTGAAAAAAATTTAAAGATTGTAAGCAAAAAAAAACAAAGTGCAGATTGCAAGCAAAAAGTAATAAACAAAACTAAAATGTGATGATAGCAAGCTAAAAATAAAAAAAATAACATATGTGAAGACTGCAAATTTAAACTTAAAGCGTCGAGCATCAGACCATGAGAACGTGAGATTCTCAGGCCTGGGAAAGCACGAGAGCGAAGGCCGAGGTCTATTTAAGGCAGAACACGGGCTTTTGGACAAACAATCGCAGTCGTTCCTGAGCAGGAGGAAGGAGCTTCTCACGAAACCAGAAGTGAAGAGCCACTTCCTTCCTTCCCCAGACATGGACCCGTCAGGAGATTGGAAACAGACCTGCTGCCCCGGGTGTCGTACTGACGCATGTTCTTGATGAAGTGGATCTTCTTCATGGAGCGAGGACGAGGAGAGCCAGATGTGTTGCGACTCCTGCACACACACACGGGCACAGCAGGGGTTAATGAGCGAGAACTATAAACGATATGAATATGGAGAAACGTAGAAACATGGAAAGTTACGCGTGTGAAAATATTAGAGCTGCGCGATAAAACGAGTCGCGATTTTTCCGCTTGGAATAAAGATTGCGATTCGTTCACAATTCTGCATTTTTTTTTCTTTTTGTTATTTTAAAGAAAGAACCCTGAACGTCAGGTTGTCAAACAGCCATAGGATAACACGTTTACATTTAAATACACGTAAGGGAAAAGATAATGTAATGTAACGTAGAAGTATTTTTATATCGTTTTACTTGAGTAAGAGATAACAAAAAGTGGATTCTAGTGATCAGGACTTCACTTCCCAAGATCCTTTGCTCTCCAGTCAGACTCCGCACATGCTCAGATCTGTTTCAAGCTCTCCGTTTATCTGACGCCGTGTGAAGAGGAAGGATTATTATCCCCTGTGCAGAAACCCAGCGTTTTGATTCTGTCTGTTCCTTGGATTTCTTTTTTTACTTTTTGACCGTGTTTTTCATTTTCCACTTTTTCGACTCGATTACGTATATTTGTGATTGTTGCTGACTTGAAATATGAAAAAAGTCTGCCATTATTAGCACCCCCGAAGTTGCTAAGTTGAGCGTCAAAAATTCGATGCTTATATTCGCGTAAATACGGCAGTTTTTCCAAAAAGAAAATTGATAATTCAGCCAGAAATTGAAAAAAAAGAAAATTATTTAAATTTGGCTTATTTTCACAAGGGTGCTTATATTAGCGCAAATACGGTAGTTTTTCCAAAAACAAAATTGACAATTTAGCCAGAAATTGAATTTTTTTTCTTTTTTTAAATTTGGATTATTTTCGCAGGGGTGCTTTCATTTGCGTAAAAACTGTAATTTATGCATTTAAAAAAAAAAAAAAGCAGAGGAGCCCGTGAGTCAAAAGTTAAAAGAGCCGCTGTTACATCATCAGTGTGTTTGTACAGATGTGAAATCAGGGAGTCGTTCTTTGTTCTGCTCGGGGCCAATCCTCCTTCTGTTTCGCATTACACAACGAAAGACAAACTCATCCTTCGCTCGCACCCTCCGTCTGGAACCAAACCTCTGGATTAACAACTTTCTCTGGTCCAGAAGCGTGAGGATGGGGCTTTACGTAAAGCGCATCTGTCACGCCTGATCTCCACTCTTCATCTCCGTCCTCCCTGACCATCGCTTTTCATCTGTTCCTACATCGCCACGTAAATCCTCCACACATTCCCGTATCAGAATAAAACAGTGACAGACAGAAGACTGACGCACAAACATCCGTATTTGTATGTTTTATAAGCCAGAATTCTGCATGCATAATATTTGGCTTTAAGAAGTTATAAACTAGTTTGAGTTGCACAAAACTGCTATAAAAATCGTACAAAATGTGTTTGTTTTTACACCAAAATCTCGTTATATCGCATCAGTGGCAAGATGCTGTTTTTTTTTTATTTTTATTTTTTACAAAATACATTTGGACTTTTTAACTTGAGAATTCAGCTATATATCATAAAATTAAATATCAGCTATATAACATCTTTTTCGTACTTTTTTGTATTTTACTCACTTTTTTAACTTTTACTCTTTCTATGTTTTCTGATTGCATTTCTATCTTGGAAATTTGGTATTTGTCTTCATATTTCATTTTTTATCTTTATACGTATCTATTGCTTTTATCGTATTTCTATTCTTTATCTTTTTATTGTATTTCCCCCTTTGCACATTTTGTTGTATCTCCCCCATCCCCATGTTTAAATGCTGGAACGATCAAAAACATGTACCACATATAATATATATGTGACAAATAAAATGTAATGAAATGAAGACATGTGTATTTTATTCCATATGTATATATTATGCAAAAAAAAAAAAAACATGAGCAATATCATACTACTTACTAAGTATACTACTTCTACTACTAAGTATAACTACTTTTGTACTTCATAGTATGTCAACTTTTGTACTGCAAATGTCTCTCGCAGGTTGCACTCAATAGAAGACGATTTTTATTTCACGGTACATATGTATAATCCACATTGTATACTATATATGCACATATTATTTTCTTATATTATCTTCCATCTATCTTCTATCGGATTTTCCACCCAGATTCTAAAATTCTGAACAATATTTCACATCAAAAACATTCAAATACTTGTCATGTACATGTTTGAATAAATAAATAAATAAATAAAAATTCTTTGTTACATGTGCCATACAAAATAATATCGATTCTTGTGAATTTTTGGTCCTAGCACATAGAATTTGAGTGACATTGCCCGATTCAGCCCCACCCCTCAGCGCAGTAGCCCCTCCCCCTGAAGGTGATTGACAGGTTCCGCAGAGTTGACAGGAATGCTGAGTGAAACACATTTTTGTCCAGAATATTGTTTCAGATCATCATATTTTTATGAAAAAAGTGATACAAATTTTGTGATTGTGTATAATATTAAGTAATGTGATAAGCGGTAAACAAATCCTGTTAAAACGCATAGAGAATATACAGCAAAACACAGCTGATCGTATTAACAGCATGTTGCCTTTTTTCCAGTGCATCATGGGAAGTTGATAACTTGAGAGGTCTGCTGTTAAAAATAAAACTGTATTTTACTGTAAATTAAAAAAAAAACAGTAATTTATGGTATGTTGATTGATTTTTTTTTCCCCGCAAAAAAAACGTATTTCATTTTTTACGACGTTTTAAAAATATATATATATATATATACATATTAAAAAGATTTCATTCAAAAACAAAGATTCAATTACAGTATTATGATTGACAAAACAAACAAAGGTTTTCCTGTTTTTTTTTTTTTTGTTTGTTTTTTTTTTTAAAGTAAGATCTGATTGGTCAACATTTGTTTCTGTTCCAATTGTAAAACATTAAAAAGTGATTAAAAAAACAAATCCCCACACGTTCAAAATTTTTCCGACAAATACATATTTCTTTACGCTTTGAATGCGTTTAATTTCCCCCCCATCCCAATCCCACTTTATTCCAGTGACACAACAGGAAACAGTAAGTTGTTGACTTCCTGTGTCGTGAAGATGGCGTTTAAAACGTTTCGACATAAGTCTTTTTTTACTCAGGTTGTATTTTATTTTCTTATTTTTTTCATGTGCATTTTTTTGCAGCGTATTCGTTTACACTGCAAAAAAAAAATTTCTTGACAAGCTAAAAAAATCTCGAAATTAGACAATAAATCTTGTTATTTTCTCTTACAAGAAAATTAAACAACGTTAGGATTAAGAGTGAGAGATGACTTTGCTTATTTCAAGAAAAAAGGACTTGAATTTTCTTGCTTGTAAAAAAATGCTAATTTTGATAATATTTCACACTAAATCGAGAGAATTTTCAAAGTAGACATTGTGTTTTAACATGGAACTTCCTGAAACAAGAAACGTCAAGTGAAATATTCTTATTTTTAGTTATTTATTCTCACATTTTTTCACGTGGATTTTTTTGCAGCGTGTCCACAGCATTAAAACTCCAAAAAGATTCAACATGACATTCGCAAACGTGTTCAATCACGATAGACGGACAAAGTAAAGCCTCGTGCCAAGCCTCGTGCCACTCCACCACATCCCTGCTTCTCATTCCACAGTGGACGCGGTCGGGTCACAGTCACGTCAAAGGGCTTTGGATAAATACCCCAGCGTAATCCTGCCGCACTGCTATTAAAGCTCTCGGAGAACATAAGGCTGATATTCCAGAAGGACTCGAAACACTTGCTCGATATGGACCGGTAGCTTTGGTTAAAAGCCAAGCGGTCAAAATTATGACGTCAAGCATACATTTAGTAATAATTAGTGCTGTCAAACGATTAATTTTTAACTAGTTAATCGCACTTCCCTGACCAAATGAATCGCGATTAATGGCGATTAAATGACTAAAGCTTGAAATAATGGATAATAAGGTGTAATATGTAAATTAATGTAAACTCAACACTAAATATGCACTAGTTTAAATACTGCAATATGATTTAGTATAATTTCTGTTCAATTTGCTATATATTGTCTTAGTTTTTAGTCCGAGGTCGAGTCACTGTTTATTCAAAATATAACACACAAAAAAAGTCAATTTTGGACTTACATATAAGTGTTATACATCAATTGAAAGTTTGAAGTGCCCGTTTTTTAGGTTACACTCTTAATAAAAACAGGACATTGTGCTTTTTGTAAAAATAAATAAATAATAATAATAAAACTAAAACTTGAAGCACGTTTTGCCTTCTTTTTGTCAGCTGAAAACAAAATAACTTAATAAATACTTATCACTCTGACATGAAACATGTCTTAGAATGTACATAAAGCTTAGAATGTCTGTTTTTAAATCTAAGTGTAAGTAAATACAGTATTGTCTTTATCTAATCCCTATGAATCTACAGTGGCAGCTTGTTGAACAGAGATTTGACGAACAAGTTAAGTATTTGCAGTTGAAACATCTAAATAAGGCTGAGTCTCAGTTTTAACAAGTCTATTCAAGAACATTTAAAACACTGGAGATTGATGAGACAAGCAGGTGACTGTCATTAAACACTTTCACCTGCTGCTATTTAGGCGCAAAGTAATCACTCTAAGCTTCTGATCATAATGAGCCACACCTGGGTGACACTAGCGTGGCTCTCTGGGTCTATTCATTGTATTTTCACCAAACCGAAAGTGATAAAAACTTCAATTGTGAACAATGGCGTTAAAAAAAAATGTACTCGATTAAGCACTTAAAATTAATCATGTGCGTTAACTAGTTAACTTTGACAGCCCTATATATCCTTTCCACAGAAGGGAAAATAAAAGGGGATGAACGGTAGATCAAAACAAAAACAAACATAAAAACACTAATATTAATAATTGTATTATTACTAGGGCTTCACATAAGTTAAAATTCCTTGGCTCTATGATTCATGATTTTTATTGGAAAATTAGTGCTGTCAAAGTTAACGCGTTAACATGTGATTAATTTTAAATGTTCATTTGCGTTAATTTTTTTTTTTCCGTGTTGACGCTGTTACACACAAGAGTTCAGCTGCTGCTATTTAGGCGCAAAGACAGCATGTAGTTTAATGCATGTAGGCTTGTCTATGTTTATATTATTTGGTTTGGATCTGTGTGACCTTTAAAAACAGACGTTCTAAGCTTTATGTAGACGTAAGTTTCATGTTAGGGTGATAAATATTTATTAAGTTACAGTTCGTGTTCAGCTGACAAAGGCACAATACGCTTCACGTTTTAGCTTTATTCTTGTTATTTTTTTGAAAAAAAAAACACAACGTCCTGCTTTTAATAAAAGTGTAACGTAAAAGAATAGGTACTTCAAACTTTCAAATGATGTAAAACACTTATATGCAAGACTAAAATTGACTTTTTTTGTGCTTAATTGTGAAAAAAGTGCGAAGAAAATATATTGCAAATTGAGCAAAACTTATGCTAAATCATTTTACAGTATTTATGCAAGTGTTTATTTAGTGTTGAGTTTAGTATTAATATACATATTACGACTCAATATCCAATATTACAAGCTTCATTCGTTTAATTGCGATTAATCGCAATTAATTTGGTCAGGGAAGTGCGATATTTCGCTAAAAAAAAATAATTGTTTGACAGTCATACATTTTTTTTTTTATATTATAATCAAATGCATATAAAGAAACGCATGCTGTTCTGTTAATCATCAAATATGCTTTGGTGGCAATACATGAAAAGAAATCTCACACACTCACAATTATTACCATTGTTGAACATTTCTTTACCTTTGAAATCAAATGCAGTTTCTAATTTCATTTTTCAATTTCAGTTCCGTTTTCAACTCCCGCGCAGGAACTTACAATAAATAAAGAGAAGTGACGGCTCTTTGGTGTCTTTATAACTTAAAGCTATGCTTTAGAAGTTAAAATAGCAAATAAGAAATGTATTTTTCATTTTTCTATTGTCACTACTTGCCAAAACCTTTGAAGCAATTTTTAGATTTGATTCCTAAAATGTTTTAGTGCAATTGTACACAAACATATAAATCACTTGTTCATATTGTAGGATGCAACTCATGATTAGACATGTGACATATAGCCGAGCTTTATGATCTTATATTATAAGACGAAAGGGTGGAATGAATGGATGAACAGAGGCATATTTATAGCCAAACGTTTAGCAAGATGATAGAAAATATATAGACAGACAGACAGACAGACAACTAGATAGTAAGAAAAACAAACATACAGAGAGATAGATGGATAGACAGGCCAACAGACAGATTAGATTACAACAGACAGTTAGATGGATGGATGGATGGATGGATGGACAAACCTATGGAAGGAAAGATGGATTGATGGATAGACAGACGGATATACGGATGGATGGAAAGATGGATGGATGGATAGATAATCCTACAAACAGATGGATGAATGGATGGATGGATAGACGAATAAAAGGATAGATAAAAGAATAAATAGACAGACAGACAGACCTATAGATAGACAGATAGATAGACATGCAGGTAGATAGATAGATAGATAGACAGACAGACAGACAGACAGACAGACAGACAGACAGACAGATAGACAGACAGACGACGGATAGAGGGATAGAAAGACAGACAGACAGACAGACAGACAGACGACGGATAGAGGGATAGAAGGTCAGACAGACAGACAGAGAGACTGTATTCCTCTCCTACAGTATTACTGGTGTTCCTCACAGAAGTGTAGCTCCTGCAGCTGTGGAACAAGCACAGACTTGTGGAACTTCCTGCTTTTATATCACAAGTCTGAATTCCAATCTCTCCGGAGACGCTCCGAATGTGTCCGATTCCTCTAGGGATGTTTATTAAACTAAACGTAAGTGTTTTAGGTGTCGAGACACGTGTTAATCGTTACAAGATCGCGATCTCGATCACCGCCATCTTAGTACGCAATACCGCGGTATTACATACGTCGTCTCGCTTTCTTTCTCGCGCAGAATCTTGTGAAACAATGAAAACATGATTTCCAAACAAAAACTAACTTTGATCAAAACAAAACAAGCAGATTTTCTCGCGCGCGTCTTTAAAACCAAAGCAGCCGCTCTTCTCTTAAAGGCACAGCGCAGAAAACGGATAAAAACGCAGAAAACTCACGTATGCGCGTGAAGTACAAACTGTGTTCGATTAGCAATGTCCGTGCCGTCATTGGTAGTTGTAAGTTACAACTTGTAACGAAACTAATGCTCATTTTCGTTACATGGGCATTATGTTGTTTATTAATATAATAACTATAACGTTTCAAGTAATAAATTAATATTTATGTGTCTGACCTAACAATCTCTCTCTCCATCTATTTAAATTTAAAGCAACGAGTAATATGTGTTATTATATTGCTGTTTGAGAAGCTAATTTTCAAGGTTAAATATTTAAAACAAAAAAAAAACATCCAGAATTGTGAGGAAAAAAAATCGTGATTTTGAATAAAAGTTTATTTATATAGCGCTTTTCTTAATCCCAGACCAACGCAAAGCCGCTTTACGGAATTAGAGGATAAAAAAAAGTCTTTAAAAAAGAAAAAAATGTCCATTGTTCATCTGTTCCAAAAATTGGGGGGGAAAAAAATTAAATAAAAAAAAAAAAAGTCAAACAAAAAAAGAAAAATGTCCATCGTTCATCTGTGTTCAGACTATAAATTGTGGGGAAAAAAAAGAAAAACCAGATTCTCATTTTATCCAGAATGGTGCGGCTCTACTTAGAAGGGATGAGGACAGGACAACATGTCTGGAGCTTTAATCTCCGCAGGATTCCCACATGAAACTGATCTCAGAGCTCCAGCTGATAAAGCAAAGCACACGTCCATATCTACCATCTACCCGCCATCACATCTAATGACCCTTTACTTCCTGTCGGAGACAACGCCAGCAACATCAGTGTGAAGAAACTGTGAAGTTTCTGGATTTCCAGTCAGGAAACACGTGGTTTTTTTTTTTACGCATGTCCTCCAGCAACATTTAAGTACAGAGCTGATAAAATCTCTGCCGTCATTCCAAACTCGCTCTCGAACCGCCTTTTGGAAAGAATTCTGGGAAGAGGCGTGTTTCAGTCAGAGAGAGACAGAGACAGACAGACAGATAGAGTAGCAGAGAGACAGACAGACAGACAGACAGATAGAGAGTGACTGACAGACAGACGAATGGATAGATGGATATAAAGATGGATAAATAGAAAGTGATAGACAGACAGACAGACAGATAGATAGAGAGAGAGTAATAGACAGAGACAGCCAGACAGAGAGTGATAGACAGACAGACAGACAGTAACAGAGAGACATATGGACGGAAAGATAGATGGATGGAGGGTAGATAGACAGAGAGTAACTGACACACAGACGGACGGATAGATGAATTTAAAGATGGATAAATAGAGAGTGATAGACAGACAGACAGATAGAGAATAATAGACAGAGACAGACAGATAGAGACAGACAGATGGATAGAAAGAGTGATAGACAAACTGACAGATAGACAGATAGAAAGACAGACAGATACTGTAGATCAGGGGTGCCCACACTTTTTCGGTTCGCAATCTACTTTTCAAATGACCTAGTCAAAGCGATCTACCGGCTATATAAGTATTTATTAAAGTAACAAAGTATTAAAACTTTAAAGTAACAAAGTATTAAAACTTATATATATATTATATATATATATATATACTTGTAGTATACTACTGTAGATGTTTGCTGTATATTGCCATCACCTCACTTTATATATGGTTTTAAAACGCAGTAAACACACACACTTCAGAATAAAATCCTTTTTCAGGTACAAAAATGTCCGAGTTGATAGCAGACTTACTTGAGCGTTGTGTTTGCTCACTCATTCTCTCTGTTTATTGTATGTTTTTTTAATCTCGACTAGCACCCGACTCATAGGTAATAAGCGCACGTGACCGCTGCTGCGCACGTAACTCCGCCCCACGCGAGCGCGCACACAGCTGACAGAGAGACGCTCGTCAGAAATTAGAGTTTGACAGAATCGTGTAAATGCTGGATTAAGATTGCGTGTGGGGTAGAATCGCCATCTTTTAAACTCATTTTAGCCGATCTCTTACTCGCAAAGTTGCTAGTTTTTAATTTTTTTTGTTCCCTCGACTTTTTTTTCCCAATGTCATGCGATCTACTCACGATGACTTTGCGATCGACCAGTCGATCGCGATCGACGCAATGGGCACCCCTGCTGTAGATGAATAAATAGACATGCAACCCTACAAACAGATAGATGGATGGATAGACAGACAATCCTGCAGATAGATAGATAGATAGATAAATAGATAGATAGACAGACAGACAGACAGACAGACAGACAGACAGACAGATAGATAGATAGACAGATAGACAGATAGACAGATAGATAATTAGCCGTCATTCCAAACTTGCTCTTTAAGTGCCATTTGGGAAGAATTCCGGGAAGAGGCGTGTTTCATCATCCACAGATGTAAATATGGGTGGATGTGTAACACGTAAACAAACTACACCCAGATCCCACAGATTAGTCTTGTTAACACACTCGCCACTAAAGAAAAGGCACAGCGCATCACTCTTATCAAAATCACTGTGATTAGTATTTACTCATATCTACATTTGTTTAACAACAATAGCCACACTAATAAAAATAATAACAATGACAAAAATGTGTTTCATGTATTGTTGTTTTTTTTAATCACTGCTTAGAGTGTAAATAACAAAATGAAATACAACATAAATTAAAGTAGATAAAACATATATATATATATTGTAAAAATATAAAATGTTTAGATTTTTTATTATTTAATTTTAAAAAAATTTGCGTGAAATATATACGATATGACATAATATTTAATATGAATGTGACAACATTAGAAAATAGTTTAGTAAAATTTCTTATTTGTGGAAGGAATAAAGTTTTTTTCGGTGTGTGTGAATATACTGTATATAGATATACGTACGATAATAAACATTTATCTGTCTTTTTTACCAATTTTGGAGTTACCGAAAAATCACTTCTAATATCAATCGATCAGTTTATTACATCAATCGATCAGTTTTCACCTTACTGAAACAAAATCATTACACGCATCGTACAGTATTTGAATTATTTCCGCTTTACTTTTTCAAATAAACCAACTGAATTAAACTCATTCAACAGAATAAGTAGCTTTCTACATGTGGTTTCAAATGCAACATTAATGCTCCATCACACTGTATAACAGTACAGTAAATTATTCGCCTGATAACTATAACAGCAAATTCACATCCTGTAAACTTTACAGTCGCCAAAAGACTCATAGATGTACAGATAGATAGATAGATAGATAGATAGATAGATAGATAGATAGATAGATAGATAGATAGATAGATAGATAGACAGATAGACAGATAGACAGATATATAGATACTGGTTCATATTTCTATAGTTTGATGGATTTTTTTCTCCCAGTTAAAACAATGAAATGACGTGAAAATTTGTATTTTTATCCAACATAACATCCCTGTCAATAACGACTGCAAAAGTATTCCGCGTTGAAAATTCCATTCCTGTACACTTTGCCAATGCTGTCAAAAGTAGGCATCTTCGTTACTTAAGTAGAAGTATAGATACTAGAGTTAAAAATACTTCTGTGGAAGTAAAAGCAACTGCTCAATATTAGAGTAAAAGTACTGTTACTAATAATGATAAAACTACTTTTAAGTATACAAATAAAAGTAATGCAAGAAAAAAAATGCCATTATAGAAAAAAAGTAACATTTTAATAATTGTTATATTAAAATGTTGCTGTATACAATTACATTGAAAATTAAATTAAAAAAATAACTAATCGAAATGAAATTGCAATACCGCGGATAGTTTTGAAAAAGAAACGCGGATAGTTTTTAAAAATAACAAGTAGAAAGTACAGACATTTGCTTCAAAAGTAAGAAGTAGAAGTAAAAAGTATAATTACTCTAGTGAAGTAAAAGTAAGCCAAATTCCTACAGTATTACTCTATAAAATAACTACAAAAATATAATTACTCTAGTAAAGTAAAAGCCACAATTCTAAGTCACGCAGTAGTATTACTCTATAAAGTAACTATAAAAAATAATTACTCTAGTAAAGTTAAAGTAAGCCAAATTTCTACTTAAGTAAAGTAACGCAGTAGTATTACGCTATTTCACC
>CM051495.1:4132349-4152349 GCA_028031935.1 Paedocypris micromegethes | reverse complement strand
CTGGTCTTGACAGACGTGTGGTGTCATTGTGATAACCCCATGGCTGTCTTAGATAAGAGGGCAGGGAGGGACAGTTTTTACATCAGTGATATCAGTCTGATAGGATAATGCATGTTTTGCCCACAGCACCTCCTCCATTTGTCATTCATTCGCGCAGAACGCGACCAATATGCAAATATGCATAACAAATGCAAAGTGGATGCAAAACGTGAAAGAGGAGAAGAAAAAGATTTGTGCTCATAAAGGCCTTCTAACCGATGTGCCATTGCACAGTATAATACTGTATTTACGTCAATATAAGCACCGCACACAAAACCACATTTTTTTATGTTTTATTCTGGCTAAATTACGTAAATTTTCCTTTTAAAATACTAGTTTTTCTTTATTTAACAAACCTAACTTGCGACTCGTAACACTTCAATATTGTTTGAGCAATCAAATATATTCTAGCGATCGAAACTACACCTCCCATCATGCTTTGCTGCTCACTGATTCCCATGAGCCTTTGTGATAAACGAGCCTAGAGTAAAGCTGACTGAGCTGGGTTTATGTTAGACGTAAATATCAGAACAGTGGTGTTTTTCTCTGTGCAGCAGACAGAGCGATTAGATTGTGTTTCACTCCTTTATTCTTCATTTTGGACAGTTTTCTGTTTGCTCCGAAGCTTTTGCAGCTGCTGGTCTCGTTTTCAAGCGCTAGCCCGTTAGCCTTTAGCACAGCGATCTACCGGATACAATATGGTCTGTCTGTTCAAATATTAATGATTGTTGTTCGTTTAATTTTACTTCCAGTGTTATTAAACCACTGTTAAGTGTCGCGACATGTCTAATCTTTCTTTATTTCTGTTACTGAGCTAAAAAAAACTCATAAGCACGTCTGCCTCCAGAACCATTACTTAAAGAAATGAGCTCTTATATTTACGTGAATATTTGAAATTGGCAATCATAATCACCCCGCAAGGTTTTGTGCCGCTAAAATTGAAAAAAATAAATAAATAAAAGCGTGCTTATATTTGCGTAAATACGGTAAACTGGAACAAAAACTGATTATTACACTTTTAATTCATATATTTACGTGAATATAAGCATCCGATTTTCAGCGCTCATAATTTACCTTATAATCGATTTCAAATATGCGCGCCCATTTTTCCAGATTTCAAGTCAGAACAATCACAAATAAATGGAAAACCGTCGTAATATTTGAGCAGACAGATCGCATTCGATCCGGATGATCCCCGCTAACGGCTAACGGCTAGCGCCTGAAAACGACTCCAGCACACAAAAACCTCAATGAAAAAGAAAACAGTGTAAAACGAAGAACATCAGAGTCAAACGCATCAAATCGCTCTGTCTGCTGCACAGAGAAAAACAATACTGTTTTGTATATATATATTTAAGTGATACCAGTCACAAGTTTAATTTAAGTGATATTTAAGTGATACCAGTCACAAGTTGGTTGTATTAAATAAATAAATAATAGTATTTTTAAGTAAAAATTATCATAATTTAACCAAAAAAAAAAAAAAAAAAAAATATATATATATATATATATATATAATTTTGTAATATGTATATAAAAATTTATTTTCGCATTTATATATAAAAAGAAATATATATAAATATATATATATATTATACTGAAAAAATTGTGCTTGAAAAATCACACGGGGGCTTATATTCACGTAAATACGGTAATTAAATACACGACAAACCATCCAGTGTCATCGTTCTAACGTACATGTTTCTTTCCTCAAAGCTTCAGAGGTAATAATCTTCTTCTTCGATGTCTCCGTTGACCTCCTCGAAGCCCAACGCTTCAATGTCATGCGTGATGTCATCGATCCTGCGGTTAAAGTCTTGTGAAGCTGATGTGCTGCTCATGCTCCGCTTGATCCGCCCGAAGCTGTCGGTCAGAATCCCACCCTCTCGGACGCCAATGTCCTCCAGGAAGTGCTCAAAGATTCCCACGTCTTTATCGGGAATGAAGGGCCTCATGCCTGAGAACACGGAAAACAACAATCACCGTACGAACATTTGACTTTCGCATCCAACCGTGTTCCCGTAGACTGGAGGTGGTCAATTATTTTTTCATGGGGCCGCATGAGAAACAGAAAATATTGCGGAGGGCCGGACCAAAAAAACAAAACTCAATTCTGCTCGATATTAATAACGTTTCTTTATGGTTTGAGCTCCAGAACTATAGAGCGAGCTGACTCTGTACATCGTCCTCACCTGCTTTTAAATCACTACTCAAAATCCACCTGTTTTCATTTGCGTTTGATGTAAAATTGAGTTATTTTATTTGTCTTTTTATTTAGTTTGTTATGTGGCTTTTCTTTTACTATCTGCTGTTTTTATGTATATTATCATCTGTTTTTCCTTGCTTTTCCCTTAAATATAAGGTCAAAGAAGAAGTGCACTTTCTATAAATTAAATTTGTCTTAAAGAGCTTATAAATAAAGTTAGTTTCAGTTAAAAAAGCAGTATTGTAGGGGTGCCACTGCCACATTGGGGTCTAAAAATACACATTTTGGGATAAGGCGGAAATAATGTGGCACCTCGATTCACAAACGCAATTCATTTAAATGGAGGCGCGGACAATTTATGCTATTCGCGGAGAGAAGGATAGAAACGGAAAGTACAGTAGTACTGTACTGCGAGTAGTGTCAAGACTCATTCGATTGTTTTTTGAGCGATTGCTGGACTGAACTCGATCCAGTGCGGATAAAGCAGAAAGTGCGAAAATGAATGAAAATGAAAGTGCGAAACTTTTTTGGTTTTGTGACTGACAGTGTCAAAATAAATGTTAAAAATATACTAGTACAACTATTTTACGTACATTTTGTGTATATGATTCTGCTTTTTAAAATATGTTCATTAACAAATAAAAAGACTGAATTATTACTTGATTCGAACTTGCGCCTCAAAACAGCCTGAATCTAAACGGGCTTAAACTTTTAACGGGCTGAAAAACGTAGGTGTCATTTTTGATAGTAAACTTTCTTTTGAAAGTCACGTAAACAACATCTGTAAAAATACCAAATCAAAAAAAAAATCGAGCTGGAAAAAAATGCAATGAATGAATATAAAATGTACAGGTTTCACTTTTTGAGCCGAGTTTCACAGCCGTGGAATAAATATAATACGTATATTGTTTTTTTTGTCTTCTCGTGCAAATGACAGGTTTGACTATACAGGCATAAATACGTTCTTGATCTTTGAAGATACACAACACTTTTTCCGCTCGTGGCACTACGAGTTTACTCTAACACAGGGGTGTCAAACATGAAAGTGAATAAAACTGAATAAAAGACTTGGAATTAATATTTTGAATTAGCTACATTTCATTATTCGCTGTTTCCATCAGAGACATTTTGTACTGAGACAGACTGAAAACCTTAGTTTCTGCCTCTGGATATTGGATATTGAGGCGCAATGGGTAAATTAATGTAAACTCCACACTAAGTAAACACTCGTTTAAATACTGTAAAATAAGTTAGTATAACTTTTCTTCAATATGCCATGTATTGTCTGTGTTATTTAACCCTCCGAGGTCGAGACACACTTTTTTCAAGATAAAACATACAAAAAAGTCAATTTTGGTCTTATATATAAGTGTCATTCATCAATTGAAACTTTATTAAGTACATATTTTTTTAGGTTACACTCTTAATAAAAACAGGACGTTGTGTTTTTTGTAAATATAATATTAATACTATTTTAATTTATAATAAAACTAAAAAGTTTTGCCTTCTCTTTGTCAGCGGAAATTGAACTGTAACTTAATAAATACTTATCACTCTAAGATGAAACACGTCTACATAAAGCTTAGAACGTCTGTTTTAAATAATACGTGTAAGTAAATACAGAGTTCTGTTTATCTAATCCGTATGAATTTAAAGCTTCGGCTTTTTGAACAGAGCAAGTTATTTGCAGTTGTAAAGTAACTGTGTCTCAGAGGGGAAAAGTAGGTCAGTGTCACTTAAACACTTTGCGCCTAAGTGACAACACCTGAACTCAATCACTGTGAGCTGCTGATCTTAATGAGCCGCACCTGGAGACAGCAACTCTCTTGGTTCTATTTATGGCACGTTTCCGAACCGTAAGTAAAAATAATTGACGCGATTAAGCACTTAAAATTAGTTGCGTGTGTTAACGCGTTAACTTTGACAGCACTAATTTCTATCATTTTAAATATGAGGTAAGTCATGGAATGTTTTGTAGACGGACAGTTTGTTAAATTTTCAATTTGCTCCTAATGTTCTTGAGCTTCTTTGCACCAAAACAAAGGATCTACATGGTCATAATTTTAATGGTCCGGCCCTCTAGACATCACCCAAGGCCGTATGTGAGCCACAATGTGAGTTGCTCTAACACAATACTGGACACGGACTGTGCGTGTGCGCTGACTCGGCTGTTTGTGGGCGTGTCCGCAGGTTTGCTGATGTCAGCAGACGTGTAAGTGGCTCGGTGAGAGTGTTACGTAACTGTCTCCGTTGTGTTACCTGTCACTTTATCTCTTACTCGCTCCATTCTGATGCAAGGCTTGCTCAGCAAACCGGGTCAGATTTGTTTCAAATATCGTTTTTTTTTCTTTTTGCGTTCAGCTTGACGTGATTGCGTTTGTAATTACGCCCTGTGATGACAGCTCTGGAGTAAATAGCGCAACTATTCTTAGGCGTGATTTACAAAGAGAGGGTTATTTGTAGTCTGGGATCTTGCTAATAATAGCCAACGCTGGAATTCTGTCACAGCTGAGGTGTACAGAGTAGCTGGAAATCATACTTGAGTAAATGACATTTAAGTGTAAAAATTACAAATTACAAGTCACCAATTCCAAGGACACTTGAGTAAAAGTTGTAAAGTATCCAACTTTAAAAGAACTTGAGTATTTTGCGTGTACTGCGTTCATAAAACACCAAGAAATGTGAAAAACAAGAAACAATTTATTTATATCTCATATTATTTTAATTTAACACCTCAATGTTTAAAACTGGCAGAACTAATAAAAAACAAAAAGTCAAACTCAAATGTGCAAAAAAGTGCAGCCGCTAATTGACAAGATTGAGCTGATAAACAGCGTCCAGTACCTTCAGCATCCTGCAGATGGCGATATCACCTCGTCCACCCGAGAAATTAACCGCGGTAGAAAAAGATGCTGAGTAACGCGAAAAAAAGTGACAAAAAAAAAACAAAGCGAAAAAATACACACTGAGGAAATCCAAAAGAGTTGGAGAATGTACATTTCTTACGATAATGTGAAACGAACGATAATGCTTCACATTTCCGTTTGTTTTTTTTTTTTTTTCGCTCACAACTCCTTTGCTTGCAATCTTTGCTTTAATTGTTCGCTTCAGATTTTTCGTTCTTTCATTTTTTTTCATTTAGATTCCAGGCCCAAGTTTCACGTGGGGGCGGGCCTTACTCTGAGTGGCTGGTGACAACGCAAAAAAAGATTTACTAAAATTCCGAAGCGAAAAAAAAAAAGTCTCCATTAAAAAACGTGAAGATTGCAAGCAAAGAAAAAAGCAAAAGAAATAAAAGAGTAAAAGTTTGTATATTTCTGATACTCAGTACAACTACAAAGTAGCCAAAAATACTAAAGTAACAGTCAGATTACTCAAGTACTTTACACCACCGTGCCACAGTGTGTGTGTGTGTGTGTGTGTGTTGTTGACTTTCCCGCCTTAAGGTGAGCCGTAACAAGCAGGTCCTCATGAATATTCATCATCCTTGTGTTATTTACCCTAATCCCTGCTAATGATGCACATCCAAATCAGTCAAATCTCATTTTAAATGTTTCATAATTCTAAGTTTTTTGAATTATTTTTTAATTCTTGAGTTTTTTGGAGCGCTTGAAGTTCTCATCCTCTACGGTGCATAACATCGTCCAAAATGGATGGAACTGGATCAATCGGAGAGGGAAAGTCAGTAAATCATCATTTTTTTCGACTCAATAGATTAAAAAGTAAATCAAATCAAATCAAATCAGCTTTATTTCTAAAGCACTTTAAAACAACTCACGTTGACCAAAGTGCTGTACACAAACAATAAAACAGTAAGACACATTGGAACCGAATCTAGAAGCGCTATATAGAACTATATAAAAACTCCCGCTCAGGGACGAAAACTATAACTACATTTATTGACACTTCCGTCAACGAATAAAAACTAAACAAAAATGCCTTTGGTGATGACGTCCAATCATAATCCGAGCTTGTGGAGGAAGGCGGATCCAAACGCAAAGTTGTATCAACTGTATTTCAAAGTGTCTTGAAATAAGTAAATGACTCAGAAGAGCAGAGCAATATTTTACTGTACAATTACTAACTCTTTAACATTTCTTTGTTGTGAAAACACTTGTTACTTGTAAATGTGATGCATTTGTTTATTCAAGTAAATAGTAGAAAGTATTCATGGTAAAAAAAAATTAGTTTTAAATAAATGTGATGCAAGATTATAATTTACTTTATTTTAATGCATTTAAATGTCTCTTTGTTGAGCTTTTTTTTTATGATAATTGACAGAAAGGTTTGCAAAAAAAAAGTTCAAGATTTAACATAAAATGAAACTAAAAATGTTTATAAAAATGAACTACGTATTCAGATTTCATAGACATAGCATTAGTAAACATTTAGAATATTTAGCACCTATTTCTTCGTTGACTAAATCTATACTATATTTTAGTCGAATAAAATGTGGTATTTAGTCGACTAAAACTACAAAAAATGAAGATGACTAAATAGGGAGTATAACAAAACTGAGATTTAATCAAAACACTACGACTAAAACTAAACTAAAAATCTTTGTCAAAATGAACACTGATTGTGGCAAAAGTTCTGTGGCAAAACTAAAATGAAAAGTTATTTCTATTTTCGTAACACTGGGATGACCACTAGGGGCCGTATGCAAATAATGAACCTACAACTGGACCACAGCAATTATGAGATTTTGTAACGATCGACAAATCTTGACAAGGATTCGGACACTCACCGAGCAGCAAGAACTTGCGCGAGTCTCCGTAAAGGTCCAGCAGGTCCGAGCAGAAGTGCTGGATGTGAGCGCCCAGCCGATATTCCCTCAGGAACAGAGCGAACTGCTGGATCTCCTGCGGCATCAGCTGACTCCTCAACTGGCCAATCAGAGCACAGGACACACACAAGATGACTAGCACGGCAGAGTTTGGCATATTAGGCTGAAAAAATCCCGCAAAATCCTCCAGGTTGTATTAAAATAGTCGTGTTTTGAAAATGACTTTTAAAATGACCCTACAATTTTGTGACAGACCACCATCTTTGAAAGGATGGCACAAGATTATCAGGGAAATGAAATGAGTTTTTAACTTGTGTACCACATATGTCTACTGATGCTTTTCCTCTGGTTTGGACTCCCTATTTGGATATTATTGATGTTTTTTTAAGTAATATTTGGAGTCTTAGTTAGTGATTATTATCATTTTTTTTCTTCTTCTCTTACTACCTCATTGGCAATGTAAAAAAGATGGGCAATGTTGTTGTTGTTTGGTTATGTTTGCTGAAAGTTGTTAAAAAAATGTTAATAAAAAGATTCTTAAAAAAAAATAAATGACCCTACAATTTTAAAATGGTTGTCACTCGCCTTGATTTCTTAAAGCTATAGCAGTTTGGAACCAACGAGGGGATGTAATTCCCTGCAGATCTTCAGAATTCTCAATATTTACTGTCTGCCAAAAGCTTTTCACTTGGCATGATGAATTATTCACAATTCTGCTTTTGTATTTTTATCTTTTGTATTTTTTATTCATATTTTATCTGTACATTTATGCCGTATTTCTCTCCCTTATTGTATTTTTTATCACTTGTATTTTATTCATATTTTATCTCTTTCTTTTCTTTTATTTTGTATTCTGTATTTACTTTGTATTTTATTGCTTCTGTGTTTCATTTTTTATTTTTTTTTTCTATCATTTTTTTTGTTCCGTCACTCCCCCCATGTTAAAATTTCACTTCATGTTGTTGAAAAAAAATTGTGGATGTGACAAATAAAATTTGAATTTGATTTGAAATTTGAACAGTCGAAAGATGATGATGAACCCGATGGAAGTAATAAAAATAATATGAGTATTTAAAAAAATAAAAAATATTAAAAAATATCAAACGTAAATAATATGAGTTTAATATGAGAAGCGTCTTACTATGATCATATACTCCTGCAGGCTGGCATTACACGGCTCGGAATCGCTGTGTGTGGTGGTCAGACTCCGATGAGAGATAGAAGAGCTATCGCTGTAGTTCTCACTGTAGTACGGCTCAAATGCTTCCTGTGAACCATCGCTAAACAGAAAAATAAAAACTGATTTTAGTATTTTAAAGGGATACACTGTGCGTACGCAACACTAGTGTGCCATAGATGAATGATTATGAGGTGTTAAGAATGTGTTTACGTGCTAGCTAAACTCCTCCCACACTTCCTGGTCAAGCAGCTGCCAATCACATTCTCACCAGCCAATCAGAGTAAGGGCCGCCCCCCACGTGAAGCTAGTGCCAGAAGTCTAAACGAAAAACAATGAAACGGACGGGAAAATCTGAAGCGGAAAAAAGAACGTTTCCTCAGAAATTTACGTTTGATATTTTTGGCACTAATCTGATTCCATAAACCAGGGATGTCAAACTCGTTTTCACCGAGGGCCACATCAGCGCAATGTCTGTCTTCAAAAGCAACCACGATCCCTGTCCCTGGTCCTGAAATGGCCAGGTGTCCCACACAACTCATTATTTATCAAAACTTAATCAAGTGACTATTGCAGTTGTGTAGAAATCCTGTGTTTGCTTGTTGCACTAACGTAAATCTTTTTAAAAATCATTCAAAATGAGAAAATGTACATTCTAGCAAGAAAAATAACATAAAACGGTGGAAATACTGACACGTCTACCATAGTCAAAAGGCATTGTGGGAAATGTAGCTTTTGGTCAAAGGACACTCTTAATTTATTGTTTTTGGAATTAGATTAGTGTCAAAAGTGTCAAATGTAAATTTCGAAGGAACGAACGAAAATGTTTCACATCTATGTTTTTTTTTGTTTTGTTTTTTTTTTTCGCTCGCAATCTTCACGTTTTCGCTTGAAACTTTTTTTTCCGCTTCACTTTTTTTTTTTTTTGCGTTTGGATATTTTCATGCTTCTCTGATTGGATGGTGAGAATGTGATTGGCAGGACGAAGAATGGTCTTTTATGATGTTTAATAAGAGGTTGTGAGACCGACTATGAACTGCAGCAGCTGAAGTCCGTGTCGTAGCCGTACGTCATGTCGGTGAGGCAGCTGTCGCCTTCGAAGAAGAAGAAAAGACCTCATCAATGTCCCGTAGCGGAACCACATCATTCATTTCAGATTTATTCATCTACGTATTCCCTAAGAAAGCAGGAAAAATTGTCGAGTTGCAAAAAATCGTAATGACTTTGGATTAAAGTGTCTGCTAAGTGCTAAATGACTGTAAAGTAGAAGTGAATTTACAATTTGTCCGAAAAATTGTTGGCTTCTTTTCCACTAAGTGCAATAAAATAGACCCAGTACAGTGATACCGTGACTTACGAAATTAATCGAAATGAAGCGTTCTTAATCGATTCGCTTAACTCGCATTCTACTGGCCAATGTGTTCTCGCGTCCCGCGGACAACAAAAACATTTATAACGCTTTCATAAACTAACTGTCACATATGAGGTATGCCTTTTTTAATTTAATGCTAATTGAGAGTGAATTTAATGTTAAACTGTACAGATCTTCCCCGACTTTACAATTGTACTGTAATGTTACCAAGCCAAGAACTTTACAAACCAGCATTTGTTGAAGATGAATAAAAATACTTCCCCGCTTATTTTTGATCTTTTTATCTAGTTTGTTCTGCCATTTTTGAAACATCGAGGTGTTAAGTTTGGTTTCTGTATTAGAAATTATAACCTCCCTGAATAGTTCTCATGAAATAATTTTAACATTTCTTTGTTCGTTTTTTTTTTGCCTAAATTCAGTACAAGTAAAATACTCAACTTCTTTTAAAATTGGATACTTTGCTACTTTGACTAAAGTACTTTTAAAATGTGTGACTTTTTACCTGTATTGGAGTAATGTACTGTATACTGTACATTAAGTATCCAAACTTTTACTCAAGTATGGCGGTCTGGTACGTGTTACACCTCTGCATTTAAGGTGGAGCTGGATTTTGAATCCACACGGTCGGTTTTGTCCGCAGCTCCGGGTCCGTGTGGGACAGCTGCTGGGTCCGGACCGCTGGTTTAGCCTATTGTACCAGACTAGTGTCTCCCAGTGGCCCAGAAATGGATGAAGTAGCATATGAACTAAATAAATAGTGGATGGAGCGAGGACGCCTTAGCATTCCTATTATGTCCGTTTTCAAAGGTTAAAAATGTTTTAAAAATACTTAAAAGTAATTTATCACTTTGAAACTTCTCCTGCTTGGCTTATTTGGTGTAATAATCATATAAAAAGTATAACGATTCAGTATTTGTAACACCACGCTACATGGTTATGCTACAAAGATACTGTTCGGGTCAAATTGACTCGTGTTAACAATAACAAAAAATACAAAGAAAATTGTTAAAAGTATTTTGTCACTTTGAAACTTCTCCTGCTTGTCTTAGTTAGTGTAATCTACATATAAACAAAAAATGTTTCAGCTGACATATTTGTAACGCTACGCTACATGTTTGTGTTACAATCATAATCTTCAAGTCAATTTGACCCTTCAGACAAAATTGAAGCTAAAAAGTGTCAGAAAGACCAAATACTAATTGTTTCTTTGCAACAATGAGACACACACATGATAACACACACACACACACACACACACACACACACTGTTTTGTGGAACTTTTTGGTTTCGAACACTTACATCGATAATAAAAGACCTCCAGGTCAGATTGAAACA
The DNA here is from genome assembly GCA_028031935.1 of Paedocypris micromegethes. Classification (NCBI taxonomy): domain Eukaryota; kingdom Metazoa; phylum Chordata; class Actinopteri; order Cypriniformes; genus Paedocypris; species Paedocypris micromegethes. The sequence goes on along the minus strand of CM051495.1, from coordinate 4,141,433 downwards.
CTATTGAACACTATTGACGTTTCCTCTGAAGCGAAGGGTTAATCCACTCACTTCTCTGCAGCCAGTAGCGGTCAGGCATGGTGTGGTGATACCCGGCGCGGTCCACACACTCGATGGTGTGATGCCCGTAGATGATCTGGAACATCTGGCAGATGAGGGCGCAATACTCTTCCGCAGCATCCTGGTACCCGGGCAGGAGGAAAACGCATCACACACTCTCAATGTGGGTCAAGAAGCCTCCGTCCATATTAATGACCACACACACACACACACAAACACACACACAGCAGGCCATTACATAAGCCCTGGCGATTACATCACACGCCAGCCGACTCTGGGCACGCCTATTACATCACAACTGACACGGTTCATCTCATCAGAGACGAGCTCATACTCGCTGTGTAAGTCTCACTGTTCGTTTGTGAAGCACTGAAAGGCCGAGCTCCTAGGGTTCTTAGGGTTAGTGGGAATATCATGAAAATGTTGACGAATCAAGCTAAAAAAAAAAAAGTGAGAATTAGTAAAAAGAGGCTGTAAAGAGGGGAAAGTGAGTTGAAGGGGATAGAAAGAGGCAAAAAAAGTAGAAAGTGGAAAATGAGAGTTAGAAGAGGCTGAAAAGAGGGAAAAAGTGGGAAATGAGAGGACGGAAAGTGAGAAAAAGAGGCTAAAAAGAGATTTTGGACTTGGAATTGCCAAATATGAGGATCAGTCAGACAAAGAGTGCTCAGAGCTTTTGAGTGACAGACAAAGAGTATTTTTTTCTTCTAATTTCTTCTCTATTGACCTTTTTCCTTTTTTCCCCTTTTTTCTTCTTTTTTCCTTCTTTCTTCTCCTGCTGCCTTCTTCAGAGTCAAGCGTTCGTACAAGGTAGAGTCCCTTAACCCTAACAATAGCGACGCCCACTTTCAGTAAGCCACGCCCCTCACTACAAACCCCCCCAGCTGACCCCGTCCCTCTTGGTCCCAGACCTCAGGACCCCTCCGTTCCCCAGATCCTAACCCTAATCCCGCCCACTTTTTCATTAACCACGCCCCCTTTACCCGAGGTACTTTTAGCGACTTTTAACTATTTTATCAATTTTATCATATTTAAAATAAATTTTAAATTAAAATTTTAAGTTATGTAGTGTGATTCGACATTTAGAATATTTATTCTATGTTTTATTTAAGTGTAGTGTGATGACTCTCAATTTTAAACTCTGCTCCATCCACCCATTCATTCAAATTGGCTTAACCTCCATTAAACGCTTATCCAGCCACACTAATGGCACATTAACCCGTCGACTCATCCTCTACTGCTAATAATACAGACCTACCGTATTTTTCGCACTGGGCTATAAGGACTGCACTGTCAACAAAAAACGTCTTACTCGTAATGTTTTACCCATAAAGCACCACGGTTTGTCTAAACTTTCAGTAAGAAACTTTAAATTCAAGTTCTAATCCTAACCATGCCAGACCACTGCAGCAACCAGTGGTGTAAAGTACCTGAGTAATTGAACTTTGTTACTTTACACAATTTTTGGCTGCTTTGTCCTTGTGCTGAGTATTAGAAATAGAGGCAACTTTTACTCTTTACTCAACTACATTAGTGATTGAGTATCTGTATCTTTACTCCACTACATTTGATTGGGCACTTACCGTTACTCGCTACATTGTGATTGTACACACTTGTACACACAACAAGGAACAAGTGCCCACAGGTGTGTCATAACGAGCGTTGTCAGCTGGACTTGATTACATCCTTGGCTTCCCTTAAAGCCACTAGAGGGAGCCAAGGACCAGGTCTTTTACATTTACCATGACTTTCACAAAACAAGGGGCGTAGTCGTGATGTCAACAACTGACAACTACGATCATCCCGTGCAACCCTTATAAATAACAAGGAACAAATGCCCACAGGTGTGTCCTAACGAGCGTTGTCAGCTGGACTTGATAATGTCCTGGGTTTCCCTTACTGCCACTAGAGGGAGACCAAAGAATATACATAGTGGCGTTTTTTTTTGACTGTGAGTTGCACTTGAACTCTGTTATTTTTCAAAGCTAATAAATCGAGGCCACTAGAGGGAGCCAAGGCCCAGTCTCCTGCACATCCATCCACTAACCCGTCTCACTAACCCATTCATCCACTGGTAAGAGGTCAGTATGAAGCCCTCCTCACCTTGTTGTCTACGGCCAGGATGATGAGGTTGCAGTAAGCGTCAGGGCAAGGCATGGGTTCCAGCGGGTTGTGGTTCCTCCGCTCCCAGCTGCCGTAGGACTTCCCTCTTTCCCAGCTCCCGGTGCAGGCCTGCCGGCGCTCCCAGCTTCCTCCCGGCGTGTGTTTGCGCTCCCAGCTGCCCCCTGGTTTGCCTCCAGACCCTCGCCTCTTTTCCCAGCTGCCCCCTACGGCTCTACGGTCCCAGCTCCCGCTCACCGGCCGCTTCTCCCAGCTGCCTCCGCACGGCTTCCGCGTCTGTCTGCGCTCCCAGCTTCCGCTCACGCGCTTCCGCTCCAGGCTGCCGCCTCCAGTGCCGCCCGAGGCTCCGCCCACGCTGGCCAGTTTGGGTTCCGGGCGCGAGGAGAGCTTCCAGTCGACACCGCAGATGGTGTGGCGTCGCTCCATGGTGCCCCCTGCTGGCCGGGGGTCAGTGTTGCTGATGGTTTGTCTGCGACTCTCCAGACCAGTGGCTCTGTTTTCCAGGCTGTCGCCGGCGAGCACCGTGTCCACGTTTAGACCTGAGAACAAAGCAAAAGTGGATTTTTTGGTTCCTCAACACCTTTGAAATTTGGGGGACACTCAACGCCTTTAGAATACATTTTACCAGCCTTAAAAAGTGGACTTCAAAATTCATGCAATGAAAGGCTTTCTTTTAGGTCCAGTTGTTGTTTTAGACATCATTTTTTGTTTTATTTTTAATTTTGCATTATGCCTGGAGTGTGTCATGGATCCTGGCTTAAAACCTGATGGGACTTTTATTGTGAAGTTTTGTTTTCTTTTGTCTGTGACCTAGTTTCATGTTCCTTGTCCCAGGTGTTTTGTGTTAACCGTTAATCTTTGTATTTTAGACTCTGTGTTACATGTATGTCATGATGTCAGATTGTCCAGATGTTTCCTGTCACTCTGGCCTGAAGTCTCGTCTTGTCTTGTCTTGTCTCGCCTCATTAATAAATTCAATAATCCGCCCCGATAAAAAAAACACGTTTTTATAATATGATAAAACGTCGTAATAACTCTCATAAAAAAATGCTACATTTTCCGAAAGTGACGTCATCTCGTCCTGCTTGACGCCTCAGCGATTCTGTAAGATTCTGTAACCGTGTTAGTTCTGTAAAAGTGTTACCTATTGTGCTTAAAAAAAAATAATAATAAAACAGTTTTATACAACTGAACTCTTGCACGTTTCGCTCAAAAGATCTCACTGCATCTTAGTGGTAAGGAAAAGGCTTGAGTAACATTGTTGTTGCTACAACATTTGGCCTGTCATATAGTAAAATTATTTCGTTAAAATAGACAATAGTTTCTTGACGACGCCCTTCATAAAAAAATTTTCATCATTTGTAAGTGGAGGTACCACTGTAAATAATCCAATTTGCTTGGTACAAATTGCTACTAATTAGCTCAAAAAATATGAACTTTACAAACAAGCTTTATTTTTTTGGTCCAGCCTAATACATTAAAACAGTTGAGTTACCGTTTTATTTAAAATACTGTATAATTACATGACATTAAATGAGACATGTACATGTGTGTTTTTAAAATGTCTTTCACAATGCTTTTCTTCTACAAGCGTAGACTTACCTGCTCGCTGTGTTTTGTTTGTTTTATATAAAAAACGTTTTTTTTAATAACGCTATGAAATATTTGAACAAAAGAAAGTGTATCTAAACAAAACTAACTTTGAGTTAAAGAAAGACTAGTTGAACTCACCGGTTTTGAGGACGAGCAGGTGCAGTGCATCATCCCGCAGGTAGGAGGCAGCAGCGATTTCATGAGTGGGGATTCTCAGCAGAAGCTTCTCGTTGTCTCTCCACGTGAGGAGCAGACAGCGAGCAGACAGGCTGAGAATGCAGTCCTGCTCCACACTTGTCTTCAGAGGCAGAACTTTCAGCTTCTGCAGAAAGAGAGAGAGAGAGAGAGAGAGAGAGAGAGAGAGAGAGAAAGAGACACAGAGAGAGAGAGCTAACTCATATTTTAGCAAGATTGTACACTACCGTTCAAAAGTTTGGGGTCACCAAGACCAGAATTTCTTAACTATAGAGCACCACCTAGTGGGCAGCAAGAAAAATGTCAGTTCTGTGACTTTGGGCCACAAGGGCCGCAGAACCACAATGCAGCTCCCCACCACTAGGTGACACTGCAGAGTAAGTCAACAGCTACTGGCTGGAGATGGAAACGTTCTTATAACAAACAAATGAAGATGAAAGTTACGACCTCTATAAATGTATACTATTGACAAAAGAATATCAAACCTAAATTTTTATGGAATGCCTCACATTTTTGTTTCTGATGTTTTTTTCAACTTGCAATCTTTACATTTTTGTTGCAAAAATGCTGGAAAAAAATCCGAAACGACACAAAGAAGAAAACGTGTTTTTTTAACGAAAATGTAAAGATTGCAAGCGAAAACGAAAATGTTTCATAGAAATGTACGTTTGATATGTTTGCCACTAGTCTTATCGTGTGGACTAAGCCTTCGACATTAAAGCGACATGAAGAAACCAAACATCCAAAAGTTGTTGGAAAACCATGGAGCTTTGTAAGTGAAAGGAGAAATGAAGAACTACTGTGTCACTGACTAGTGAAGTCCATCTGCCTAGTCGTGTGGTGCAGAGCAAGAAAACGTTCATCAAAACGGAGTAATTAGTTTTGCCTTATACTGTGGACACATTTTAATTATGTAACTTTATTTTTTATTTAAATTATTTATTTTATTACTGCTGAACTTTCGTTATATACATTTCTGTTTTTTTTTTAAAGTATATATTTTTTAGAATAATAGTAATAAGAGAAACTACCTTCAGTGTTGTATGTAGATTACATATGTACAAAATAAATGCTTTCCAGATGGTCATGGTGTATCATATTGTTTATATCAGTGCGCCACCTAGAGGGCCGCGAGAATATTTCTTTCCCGCGATGGCTGGCCGCGAAGTCCGCGGAACAACAATGAGTTCCCCACCACTAGATGGCGCTGAGGTGTCAACACGCTCCAATAAGCAGCAGTCAGTAGCGGCAGACTTTTGACTGAAGGTGGAGGACGTTCTTAAAACAAACAAATCAAGATAAAAGTTACGACTTCAATTCATTTATATTAATGGCAAAAATATCAAACGTTAGCTTAAACAGATTGACATCTTCGTTTTTTGCTTGCAATTTTTACATTTTTTCAGAAAATTAAGGAAAAATCTGAAACGAAAGAAAATAAAGCTTTCTACTAAAAAGTGAAGATAGCAAGTGAAGAAAATGTAAAAAGGAAACGAAAATAAAGCCAAAAAATCTTAACATTTGTCTTGTAATAGACAATAATGTTACTTTTTCCTACTAGCTTAGAATTAAGTGTGAAGATTACTTTGTCTTAATTTAGTGTAAATATCGTCAAAATTAGTCCTATTTTCTTGAAATAAGCATTTTTTTTAAATAGAAATTATGTTTGACACAGAAATGTCTGAAACAAGAACTGTAAAGTGAAATTTTAATAACTGATGTTTCTCAATTAAAGAAGCTACTTTTATATTAAAGCCAATTAGAACAAGAACTGAAATGCAGAAACAAATCCACTCTGTAACAAGATTATTTGTCTTGTTTTAGGCTGTTACCAAGTACATTTTTAACCCGATTGGCAGATCATTTTATTTGATTTAAGTTTTGTTTCGTTTTTTTTTTTTTGCATTTTGGTTTTGTCTGCCACTGTAGACACATTTTAATTATGTAACCTGATTTTTTATTTAAATGTATTTTTATTACTACGAATTTAAATTTAATTTATATACATTTCATGTGTTTTTTTTTAAAGTATACATATATATTTTAGATTAGTAATAAGTAAGCAAGAGCAAGTATAAGTAATAAGAGCAACTCCCTTATTCAGTGTTGTATGTGCAGGATTACAGCTTTCCTGATGATCTTGGTGTATCATATTATTTATTTATCTAAATTTTTGTGTATTTCATATAGTTATTAAATTCAACAAATCATGATTTGGATTGGCTGAAATAATGTGTGTTTTAATGGGCCGCGGGACACTTTGATTTGGATAATTTGGGCCCCGAGGTCAAAAAGGTTGAGAATCCCTGGTTTATATAACACAATTTTAGATTGTTAAGCTTTGTAAGTATATAAAGTGTAATTCATATAGTTATTAAATGTAACCTAAGTCATGATTTGGATTGGCTGAAATAAACGTGTTTGTTTTAATGGACTTTTAATTTCCACTTTGATCTGGAAAATTTGGGCCCTAAGGGCAAAACGGTTAAGTTCAAGTTTATTTATATAGAACTTTTCTTAGTTCCAGGCCAACGCAAAGTCGCAATTCGGAATTTGGAAAAAAATTGTCTTTTTGACAAAAATTATACTAAATGATTTTGCAGTATTTAAACTAGTGTATATTTAATGTTGAGTTTACATTAATTTACATATTACACCGTATTATCCATTATTTCAAGCTTTAGTCATTTAATCGGCATTAATTTGGTCAGGGAAGTGCGATTAACTAGTAAAAAATTTGTAATCGTTTGACAGCACTAGTTTAAAGTTATTTTCGTTGACAAAAACAGTGCTTTTCGTTCAAAAATAAGGACATTTCAAAGTGACCCCAAACTTCTCAACCGTAGTGTAATAACAGCACACTTGTAAAGGCCTGCGGAAGCGCCTCACCCTGGCAGTGTCCAGGAGCTGCAGTAGTTCGTCTCTGCTGGAAGGGTTCAAGGAACATGAAACCCATGTTAGATGCCCCAGGAACTGATCAACACAAAGCAATTAAAAACTTTAGCGAATATACACATGTACAGTCGACAGTTATTCACAGATATTGGAGTAAAAACGCTTGCTTTCTACCATACTTTTAACACGGAAGAATGTGAATTATTTTAACATGATTAAAATAATTATATTTTAATATCAATTATTAATTATGGATTAATGTTATATAGACATCCGGGCGGATTTGATCAATTCACGATAATGTCCGATTTTTTTCATCTACAAAGAACCATTACACGTGTATGTAGGTTCGCAACCCGTGCTTTAAATTATTTGAGAACGGAATAATTAAGGATGAAATTGCGCGTCATGTTTTGAAACAATATGGGACGACTTTTGTCCCGTAGTGCCTTTTTTTAACCACATTTTTAAAAACATTGTTCAAATTCAAACATTATTCATTATTCAAAAACGTCTGACTAAAATTGTTACATATTTAAGTTTTTACTGATTTTTTTTAAGTTAATGGATTTTTTTTAACTAAGTTATAGTGTAGCAACATTGAAGCACATTAAGGCATGTTCATCAATCTCCGAGACGCCTGTCTGAATTTGTCTCAAGGCTGATTGTTCTCTTTTTTGGAAATCAAAATATATGGTCACCCTACAATTATAGACTATGTATATTGGTATTGGTAGCTTGGATAGGCCACAGTCATTAAGCTACATCACTGGTTGTAACATAAATTACTGTATAAGTAAAAGGTACATTTTGTTATTTTAGGACGTTAATTTCTGCTTCTGTGGTTATTTTGGTGAAAGTAACTTAAAAGTAATACAGAAGTAATGTAATATATTACATTTTTAAGACATTAATATTGTAATGTAACTTGTTACTTTTTACAAACAGTAATAAGTAATATGTAACGTATTACAATTTCGAAGTAACTTGCACAACCCTGAACACTACACAGAGTAGAACAGTACACGGAGTTGAACACTACACAGAGTAGAACAGTACACGGAGTTGAACACTACACAGAGTAGAACACTACACAGAGTTGAACACTACACAGAGTAGAACACTACACAGAGTTGAACACTACACAGAGTTGAACACTACACAGAGTTGAACACTACACAGAGTTGAACACTACACAGAGTAGTACACTACACAGAGTAGTACACTACACAGAGCAGAACACTACACAGAGTGGAACACTACACAGAGGTGAACCCTACACAGAGTTGATACTACACAGAGTAGAACACTACACAAAGTGTAACACTACACAGAGATGAACACTACACAGAGTAGAACACTACACAGAGCGGAACACTACACAGAGTAGAACAGTAACATAGCAACATAGAACAGTTCATGTGATTCTTCACCGGTCTTATCTAGCGTGTTGTGTTGTGTTGACAAACTCTTTTCAACTTTCGTCTAACACGGCTCTGGAGCTTCGAATGCTGAATGCAATTCGTTTTTTTGCATTTCTAATCACGACACGTAATCTTCTTTCCTCCTGTAGCTTTGAGCGAATCTTTAAAATGACTCGCGAGTCATCTCAAATAACGATTCTTTAATTTTGTGTCGCGACTTGCGCTCCTCTTCCTACTCTCTCTCACTTCCTTTGGTTCAAAAAAGCGGAATTTCCGTCCAAATACGCAGAAGTTCGGTCCAAATAAGCGGACAACAAAGTAACAATAACATTGTGTAAAATAATGATTTGTTTCAATTCGATTCGAGTTTTTGGACGAATCCTTAGATTAACCGGTGATAAAAATGAAGCGAAATCGTCTGTAATCCAGCGAAAAGGATTTTCAGGTAGCTTGACCCACCTTGACCTCCTTCTCCACGTAGTCGTAGATGAGTCTCTCGGGGTGGATGAGGTAGTCGGGCGGGTAGAGGGGGAGGGTGTGTAGGGGTCTGCGGTACACGCTGCTTCTGTCGCTCTGCCGACGCCCCGACTTCAACACTAGACGCTTTATTGGCGAGACAAAGCCCTAGATGATGAGGAGAAGAGATTAGGACGGGAGTTAGAAGTGTGAGGATGACGGTCTGAAGATAGACGTGTGGAGACGAGTGTGTATGTTTGGATAATACTGAGGTGGTAAGTTCTTGCTCTGCCCATCTCACTCATCCTCTTCCTGAAGAGATAGGTCTCTCTCTCCCTCTCTC
>CM051495.1:4106990-4132106 GCA_028031935.1 Paedocypris micromegethes | reverse complement strand
CTCTCTCTCTCTCCCCATCTCTTTCTCTCTCTCTTTCTCTCTCTTTCTCCCTCTCAATCTCTCTTTCTCAGACAACTTTCTCTCTCTCTCTATTTTTTCTGTGACCACAGAATCCTCATCTCTCTTTTTCACATTTCGCCCTCTCCCTCTCTCTCTATTTGTGACACTACTCTCATCTTTCTTTCTCTCATCACTAGCCTCTCTCTCTGTCTCTCTGACACTCCTCTCATATATCTCTCTTTCTTTTTTTCTCTTCATCTCTCATATCCCCCCTCTTTCTCTCTCTCTCTCTCTCTCTCTCTCTCTCTCTCTCTCTCTCTGACATAATCTCATCTCTCTCTTTTTCTCTCTTGTTCTTGCTCTGCACCCCCCACCCCTTCTTGAAGAGGAAGATCCTGTCTTTGTGTGTTTGTCTATCTCTCTCTCCCTCTCAGTCTCTCTCTCTCTCTCTCTCTCTCTCTCTCTCTCTCTCTCTCTCTCTTTTTCTGTGACCACACACCGCATCTTTCGCTTCCGCCTTTCTCTCCCTCTCTCTCATTCTTTCTTTCTTTCTCTCATCTCCCTCTGTCTCTCTCTCTCTCTGACAATACTCTCATCTCTCTCTTTCTCTCTCTTTTTCTGAGACCCCACACAACTCATCTCGATAACACACACTCTCTCTCTCTCTCTCTCTCTCTCTCTCTCCCCTTTTCTTGTGACCACATCTCATCTTTCCACATGTCTCATCTTTCTTTTCCAATTTTCTCTCTCTCGCTCTGTGATACCACTCTAATCTTTCTTTCTCTCATCTCTCTCTTTCTCTCTTTCTCACTTTCTCTCTCTCTCTGTCTATTTCTCTCTCTCTCTCTCTCTGACACTACTCTCATATCTCTCTCTCTCACTCTCCTCTTTCTTTCTCTCTTTCTTTTTATCTCCCCCTCTCTGTGTGTCTCTCTTTCTGATAATACTTTCATCATTCTCTTTTCTCTCTCTTTCTGTGACCCCACTCTCTATCTCTCTCATACACACACTCTCTCTCTTTTTCTTTTTCTCTGACTCCAAATGTCACATCTCTCTTTTCCAGCTTTCTCTCTCTTTCTCTCATACTCGCTCTCTCTGTCTCTTTCTCTGTCTCACCTCTCTCTCTCTATCTTTTTTCTTTCTCTATTTGTCTCATTCTGTCTCTTTTTCTTTCTCTGTTTCATCTTCTCTCTCTCTCTTTCTCCCACTCATTTTTCTTTCTTACTCTCACCCCCCCTCTCTCTGACAATACTCTCGTCTCTCTCTTTCTCTTTTTCCTCTATCCCTTCATCTCTATCTCTCCACATCTCTCTCTCTCTCTCTCTCTCTCTCTCTCTCTCTCTCTCTCTCTCTCTCTCAGATGTGTAGCAGGAGAGTAACAGTCAGTGCAGCACAGTGAGATTAGAGTCACTATAATCCTCCTCATCATTTGACTTGCTCGTTGTCAGATTAGTGAAATCCGGTGTAAATCTGCGGTGAGGATGACGCAACAGCGCTGACATCTGTCGACACGCGTCAATCACACCTTCAGCTGATGATCACGGATTTTTTTGAAAAACCGTAAAAAGTTACACAATAAAATGTTTTTTTTTTTCATACAAGATAGATTAACTATCTTTGAATTAAGCGTGAAAGATTAACTGGCTTATTTCAAGTTGTCTTACCGTATAATATTAAGTAATATTTTCTCACTCATTTTGCAGATAATTAAACTTGTGTCACGTCTTGTTTTACTCATTTTGTTTTTTTATTTTCTCATTTTTTTCATGTGCTTTTTTTGCAGTTGGTTCCTTGATATACTTTGGATAAAATCTCTGATAAATAAATGCAAACGAAGTAATAGTAATCAATCGGTTCAATACGTGTCCAGCTCCATGTAGATTAAAGACACAAGAATTTACTACGAAAAAAGGCTGTTTATTTTTTTTGTTTGTTTTGTTTTAATAGTGACAATTTGATAAATAGATATTTAAAGGCAAAAAGAACAGTAGTAATTTGCACACACACACACACACACACACACACACACACACACACACACACACACACACACACACACATGCGCGCGCACGTACACACACATATATAGATATACGTACAGTGAATAAATAATTAAATGGTGTAATTATATAAACAACAAGCTGCTATTTTTTTAGAACAGTAAATAGAAATAGAATGGAACAAGCTTCCGTTTTATTAATTACTCTGTAATTACAGGAGAAAAAAACATTTATTTACAATTTATTTACACAGATAGCGTGGAGTAAATGTGTGTGTGTGTCACACAGACGCAAGCACACACACAGTTCACACACACATGAATGATTGATACGCGCATCTAAAGGTCACATGATCATCTGCTGTTTAACTGAACTAGAAGCGATAAAGAACAGAAGATCGTACCTTCTTCACTTGTTTGTGCTCGTAGTCCATAGTGCTGGACGGATCCCAGTGTGTGACAGGCCCAATCTCCTCTCAGACCCTTGGAGCCGGGCAGGACGCTGCAGGAAACTCACTTCCTGTTGGACAGGAAACTCCACCAGAGAGTTTGATCACACACACACACACACACACACACACAACACACAACACACTGTCAATATAATCCATATTATCTATCTATCCATCCATCCATCCATATTATCTATCTATCTATCTATCTATCTATCTATCTATCTATCTATCTATCTATCTATCTATCTATCTATCTATCTATCTATCTATCTTTCTATTCATCCATCCATCCACCCATCCATCCATCCATCCATCCATCCATCTGAATCACTCAAAGAGAAAGCCACAACCTGTCCATCCGTCTGTCAGTCTTTTGAGTTCAGAGACAGATGTCAACTCAACAATCAATGACAATTATTGCATAATAAAATATAAGTATTGATGATATTGAAAACTTGAAAAAAAGAAAGGTAGCGTACAGTTTTGTAAAATACTGTATAGTACACATAAATGAGTTAAACTGTGAATTAAAGCTGAATACTTTAGACTGTGCAAAAAATAAAGTTAATATTATCACGTATGCCACAAGTATTATGCGAGTTTTTGAAAGCAATCCAAAAAAGCTAAAGTATAATACAACATAAAAGAAGAGCAGCGAACTCACAGAAGCTGTGATACCTAAAGCGTCCGCCAGGTGTCAGTATAAACACTTACTGAAATGTGGATGTTCTTCCTTCAACTGTCCCTTAATAAAAGATTTAGGTAGCACTTTATAATAACTACACCTTATTTAGCATTAACTAAGCATGAACAAGACATTTATTAATTGTTAACAAAGTATGAGCAGGGCATAACATATACTTAGTAACACGTTTGTTAATGATGAACATCTAATGAATAAACTCATGAACAAGCTGCTTAGTCATTTATTTAATACTTAACAACGCATGAAAATATGATTACCTCATACTTTAATTCCTGAAGAGTTCAGAAGCTTGTTAATAGTTAGTTAAGGTTTTCTGTGACCTCTTCTAAAGTGAAAGCTGTTCATGGTTTATTAAGTATTAACTAATGATGAAGAAAACACCGAAAGGGTCTCGTGTCCTGTTGAGCTGTGGAAAGATCAAAACCAAGACACCGATATTGAACATAATCCATTTATTAACACTTTTACACTGTAAACAAAACGAAAGATGGCGAAACAAGGCTCACCGTATATTATAGTAAACACAAAATGAACAATGGCTAAAGTACCAGATCAAATACGGTGCATTTTAAATGCGCAAAAAAAAAAACGATTTACAAATTACAAATAGTATCAAACCGAAGCGACAGTGGAGGTAGTGTAACGCGGTGCTGCATTTGAAGCGCAGAGAGTAAGAAGCACGGACATCTTTACTGTCACCGACTGTCTGAAACCTGCGCGTGTGCTCTTCAAACGCAGTGACGTCACCACGTACGCCGCCTTTTTAAACGTCGCGCGCACCGCGCACGCACGCACAGTTCCAGCCGCTACAAAATCTCTAAATGATGTTATTGAACCTGTTATTAAAAACGCAACTTTGTCATGTCTAGTCTGATGTCTAATGATTTTCTTCTTGACATTACAATTAATAAACCTGAACTGCCTAAACGGGATCATTGCTTGTAATTAAAATATATTTTTTAAAACAGTGGTGCATTAAAAGTTTTCAAAGTCACGCAGACTTGCACACTCAAATCTCTCTTTTTTTAAAACTTATAATTTATATAATTAAAATTTTTCCCTCTTACATTTTTTTATATTTAATTTATATTTGACCAATTAACGCTCCCGTTTTCGCTACGTCATCAAAACTGGACGTGAAAAAGTTCGCGTTTTAATGCGTCAACTAACTATTAACAAGCTTCTGAACTCTTCGGGAAATAAAGTATGAGGTATTTCAATAACAGGTTCAATAACATCAATTAGAGGTTTTGTAGCGGCTGGAATTATGCGTGCGTGTGTGCGCGACGCACGTGACTTTTGCGTACGTGACGTCACTGCGTTTAAAGAGCACAAGCACACGCGCGGGTTTCAGACAGTCGGTGACAGTAAAGATGTCCGTGCTTCTTACTCTCTGCGCTTCAAATGCAGCACCGCGTTACACTACCTCCACTGTTGGTTCGGTTTGATACTATTTCTAATTTGTAAATCGTTTTATTTTTGCGCATTTAAAATGCACCGTATTTGATCTGGTACTTTAGCCATTGTTCATTTTGTGTTTACTATAATATACGGTGAGCCATGTTTCGCCATCTTTCGTTTTGTTTACAGTGTAAAAGTGTTAATAAATGGATTATGTTCAATATCGGTGTCTTGGTTTTGATCTTTCCACAGCTCAACAGGACACGAGACCCTTTCGGTGTTTTCTTCATCATTAGTTAATACTTAATAAACCATGAACAGCTTTCACTTTAGAAGAGGTCACAGAAAACCTTAACTAACTATTAACAAGCTTCTGAACTCTTCAGGAATTAAAGTATGAGGTAATCATATTTTCATGCGTTGTTAAGTATTAAATAACAATGACTAAGCAGCTTGTTCATGAGTTTATTCATTAGATGTTCATCATTAACAAACGTGTTACTAAGTATCTGTTATGCCCTACTCATACTTTGTTAACAATTAATAAATGTCTTGTTCATGCTTAGTTAATGCTAAATAAGGTGTAGTTATTATAAAGTGCTACCAAGATTGATAGCGTCTGATCCAAGAGTATTTTGAATAAAGCATCGACATTCANNGCTTGTTCATGAGTTTATTCATTAGATGTTCATCATTAACAAACGTGTTACTAAGTATATGTTATGCCCTACTCATACTTTGTTAACAATTAATAAATGTCTTGTTCATTTTACAGGACCGTAAAAACAGTGAATAACTTCAAATCAAAGTTGCCGTACGATTGTTTCAGAGCATTTAGCAAAATAGTATGTAGTGTAATGTAGTACAAAATAAATAAATACTGTAAACAAACACACACACACACGCTTCTAGCATATTATGTTTTGTCTTCACTAGATTTCACAGATTTTAGTAAGAAATTAGGTTTTATACAGGAAATTTTGTGGACAATTATTAAAAAAATAAATAATTAAAAAAATAAATTTGTGGACAATAATTTAAAAAATAAATATATGAATTAAAACAATTTATACATATACAAACAGTATATATGTATATATACTTATATAAAGTATACATTGAATACATAATTAAATTGTCTACTTAGACTAATTATTTAAACAACAAGCTACTAAAATGTCATTTTTGTAGTATTAATAAAGTTCTATTCTATTCAAAATTTGTAATCACAGGAAAAAAACATTGATTTTCAATTTACGGGTTAAAGATTACTGCACTAAAAACCACAGTATTGACAAAGATAGAGTAAATGTGTGTCACACAAACTGGCCACTGGCGTCACTCTTAAATCACTGATTGTTTCAAAGTCAGTGTTTTTGTATAAAATTACATTACACTTTTTGTATATTACTATTTATTTTCAAAATAAGTCCAATGTAGAATGCGAGTTCCAGCATTATGTTTCTCAAATCCGTCTATCGTAGAAGAGCCTGTTGACCTGAGAGAGAGAGAGAGAGTGTGTGTGTGTGTGTGTTTGTGTGTGTGTGTGTGTGTGTGTGTGGGGTGTGTGTGTGTGAGCACTCATTACAGAAGGAGGCGGTTGACCCTGTTAAGAGCAAGAGAGGAGATGAGAGCTAAGGGTGGTGAGTGTTGCTCTCAGACTTCACACACACACACACACCACACACACACACACAAAAACACACACAACACACAAACGCACACCAACACACACACACAACACACACAAACACATACCTGACAATCTAGCAGTTATGTAGCAAACACATAAATATCACACTCTCAAAAAATCGTCTGTTTTTAGTCACCCACTTATTATAAAACCATGTTGTTCTGGATGGTTCAGAACATGTTCTTTATCTGGACCGTGTTGAATGTTTGGATAGATGAAGTAATTTTTTTTTTTTATTTTGATGAATGAAATAAATAATTTTGTCTTGAAATTTGAGGTCTGTAGAAGAGAGAGAGACAGAGTAAGGGTGTGTGTTGGTGTGTGTGGTGTGTGTGTGTGTGTGTGTTGTGTGGTGTGTGTGGTGTAACAAAGGTGGAAGAGAGGGAGAGAAAGAGAAAGAAAGAAGAGATGAGAGAGAAGGAGACGAGAGAAGAAGGAGAGAAAGAAAGAAAGAGAGAAGAGAGAAGAGAATCCAGCGAGAGAGAGAGAGAGAGAGAGAGAGAGATGAGAGAGAGAGAGAGAGAAAGAGAGAGAGAGCTGTTTAAGAGTCAGGGAAAAAGCAAAGAAAGTGAGAAAAAAAGAGAGCAAAAGTGAGATTAATGGAAAAAGAGATAGAGAGAGAGAGAGAGATGAAGATGGAGCGCCAGAGATGGAAGATAAAGCAATAGACAGAGACTAAGCACGAAAGAGCTAACGAAAGAGTAAGCAGATAGACAGGGGACAACAACTGAATTAAACGACAGAGAGAGAGAGAGACAGAGAGAGAGAGAGAGAGAGAGAGAGAGAGAGAGAGAGAGAGAGAGAGAGAGAGAGAGAAGGAAATCAGATGGAAAGAATAGAGAGAGCTACAGTGTTTATTTACTAACAATCAATCAATAATTAAGTCGAGCATAAAAATGTCTTAATGGAATGAACAATTATCTTGTGTTTTAAGTGCTACATCTTTAAGCTATAAAGTTTTAAATTAAGTTTTAGTGCGGTGACATTATTTTCTTTTTTTTTTTTACATTTTTGAAGAGCCAAGCAGTGACGTCTCCTGTCCAGAGCAAAGGAGTGATGTTTGGATAACCTTTACCACGCAAAGGAAGGAATGAAGAAAAGAAAGAATAAAAGGAAAGAAGAAAATAAAGAAAGAAAGTCACAAAAAGAACGGTCACAAAAATGAAGGTTCAAGTCACAGATTGAGAAAGCTTCAAGAACTCTTGAAAAAAAAGAAAGAATAAAAAACACCCAGATAATGAGACAGAGTCAGAAAGAAAGAAAGAATCAGGGACAAACAAAAAAGAAAGCTGTCACAGAAAGTAAGAAAAGTAAAGAAAAAGTCACAGAATGAGGAAAAAGTCAAGAAATAAATAGTTGCAGAAAGAAAAAAAGGAAAAAAGAAAGAAGGATGGAAGAAAGAAAGAAATTAAAAGATGCAAGAAAGCAAGTCACATGGTGCAAAGTTCACACACAAAAAGAAAGGTCACAAAAATGTAAGTTAAAGACTCAGAGTCAGGAAGTCTTGAAAAGAAGAAGTCAAAAAACAACGAGTCACAGAAAGAAAGAGCAAGAGTCACAAGCAAAAAAAGAAAGAAGTCCCAGAATGAGGAAAAAGTCGAGGAAGAAACAGTTCCAGAAAGAAAGGCAGAAAGAAACAAAGAAGAGCAAAAAGAAAGAAACTCAAGCAGATCAATTCAATAGTTTTACTTTTCCGAGGCCGTCACCAGAATCACTTTTACAGCAACATTATTTTTTTTCCCGACTACATGTAGATAACAGCGCTTTGTCTTCATAAATATCATCTCTTTTCTTTTCGTTCTCTTCTTTTACAAACAAGCGATGCAGGATGGCCCCGGATTCCAAGATTCATACCAACACTAGCACCATTCCATTTCATACATATACCAAAAGATATCTATTTGAGAATATCCAGTTAGAAGAGTTATATCAAAGACATGGCCACAGTCGTAAAAAATAAATCTAATAAATAAATAGGTGGATCATTACAGGAAATAAAAACCTCTTTCAAGAAAAATGGATGATTGAACTCGCTAACCATTACACAGAAGCATAAAATACACAATGTGTACTGTTTTCAGGTCACTGAGACATTGAACGTACAGACCAAAACAGCGACCATTGTGTAACCTTGATTGGTCGGTTCATAAATAATTTACACTTTTTTCCCCCCGTCACCCGTATGATGAATGTGGCTGTCGTTTCAAGCTATGACTTCCTCTGTCTTCCCATGCACGCCAGAACGGCCGACACCTACCATCCACAATCCCACGGTAATGTGGAAAGAACAATCGCACATTTCCCAGGATACGGATGCGCCCTGATGCCAAATCTTCCTCGAAGTCTCACAGCTTAGCACCATTAGGTTTGGAACGTTAGCATCATCCTGCTTCCCACCTCTGCATAGAGATGTCATGTTGTAGGTGGTGTCCCCTTGGCGATAAGAAGCCGACGCTAGACTGTCGTCTCATACTCCGTTACTTCCTTGGGGTTACTGAAGGTCTGGTACTGGATACGAGGAGTCACAGGGGAGGTGTTCTCCAGCACCAGGATGGTCTTCCGCAGCCTTCGGTCAATGAAGTGGGCATCCCAAGCCGGGTAACGTTTTCTTGGCAGATCAATGCGAATGACAGGGCCTTCTGTCCTTTGGGGACGTGGGGATGGAGCTAGAGGCTCGCTAGGTGGCCTTACCTGAAATACAGGCAAGCAGATGTCTCTATCCTCCGCCTCTAAGTCTCGATCCCCACCGGGAGTCCTTGGGAGAGTTCTAGGGGGGCTGGTGATTACATCCGGTGGGGGCAAGGGTGTCCCCAGGTCACCTACACCACCCAGGCCAATGATGCCCAAGCTCTCCTCCACACAGCTCCACTGAGTCCCCAAGATCGGCCCGTCTGGGTGCAGGAGGCAGTAATAGACGAACATAAAAAAGGTTCCCAATGCATAACTGCACACCACCACACACACTACAATCAGGGCGTAGAAGTCTGAGGTGTGAGGCCCTCTGTGGATGTACCAAGCAGCGGTGAGTGCGATGTTTTCCACCATGGTGATGCCGTAGTACACCCCCAGTCGTAACCGCGCCCGCCCTTCCTTCACGTTGAACCAGCAGAAGATGTAAATGATGCCCACCACCATGTTGTAGATGATTTCCTCCCACTTCGACATGCAGAAGTCAGTCTCTCCCTGGATGATCCAGAAGGTCATGGCGCACCAGTGGGCCACGATGAAGATGCCGAAGTACAGCTGGAAGACTGACGCAAAGAGGGCAAAGGCAATGGTTCGAGCACCGATGGTGAAGAGGTGCCAGAGCATCTGGACAATGACAGCCTTGTAGGACATCGGGAGCTTATCGTCACGAGAGTCTCGTAGAACCTTCTGGTAAGATGCAATCATCCAGGCAAGTGAAACCAGTGAGGCAGATGCAGAGAGTCCTAGAGAGATGGAAGAACACAGAGAAGGCTTCAATAATGTAGGACCCACCCGCCTGCCTGCCTGTTGTTGTTGTTGTTGTTGTTGCTTGAGAGTGTATTCGTGTCCTAACGTGTCCGTAACAGACTACTCAAAGTTTGATGAGCTCAGTAGCAATAGACAGAAAGTGAGACCCTAAAACGTCCCTCAGTGGAGAAACTTGTGCTCTCAGCGTTAAACCAATCCAGCCAAGTGCCATACCCTGGCTGGAGCAGTGGGCAGCTTTAAGCCATGAAACCTAGGAGGTCAGAGTCTTGCTCAAGGACACTTGTTTGTGGAACCTACCGGCAACTTTTGGTCACAAGTACATCTCACTACCACCAGGCCACCACTGCCATTCACAATTTAAGAGTCCATGACTGGGGTTAGACTGATGGCCTTTCTTAAATAACATTTTCTAAAATAAAAGTCTCCTTTTTGTTGCATCTACAACTAATCCATGATGAAATATTTATAAACTGTTTCCCCCTTATGATGGTCCTCAACCTGACACGCAGATAGATATCGAACAAGACACACTTGTAAAACGAATATACAACTGTCATACATACTACGACAAAAACCTTTTTGATAATTTTTTTTTGATATTTTTTTTTACAGGAAACAAGATACATTTAGAATTTTTCAAATATTGCACATATATGAAATCAGACAAGTGCCAAAAATATCAAACGTCCCCCAAACTCCTCTCCAACTTCCTGGTCCACTGCTGCCAATCACATTCCCACCAGCCAATCAGAGCAAGGTAAAGTAAGAAAGGGAAAACTCGTGCCAGAAGTCCAAAAAAAAATAAGTTTCTGATATTGCAAGCGAAAAATAAAAATCCCAACGGAATTGTGAAGCGTTTTTGTTTCTTCCTTAGAAATTTACAATTGATACTTTTGCCACTAATCCGGTTCCATACAAATTCTTTAAAAAATATCCAGGGACATGCAAATCATGCAAACTGTGCTTCGTAAATTTTACATTTATTTGATTTCACTGCAGGCCTTTACATTCTAACCCATATTATAGCAAGAACTAAATATAAATCCTAATCAAATTCATTCTGTCCTAAATATTTAATCAGATTTGATGTGATTTAGGGCTAATTGAACATGCAGCTGAATAATTCATAATTGAAATGTGAATAATTCAGGGTCTAATTGCTGTCGCTTTCCTTTCTGGACTCGTACTATTTGAACGAGAGAAGATCCTTCACCCCGTGACAGCGCTGCGATTAGACCAGATTTGAGATGTGTCGAGATGTGATCTTCATTCCAAGTGTCGCAGCAGGTCTGCGGAACCTCAAGCGTCTGACACCAGTCAAGCTTTGAAGAGTTTCGCACAGAGTGACGGAAGAAAGAGAAAGTTTTGAAACGCGTCTCGATTCTTGTTTCTGGTTTCGACTCGTGTTTTACGGCAGCCAACACACCTGCTGAGACGACAAATCTTTGCTCTTGTTCCCTTGCGGCTTGGGAGGATTTCTCTTGGTTTCAGGTTGTGAGAACCAACCCTTGGAGACTCAAGAGGAGGTGTGTGTGTGTGTTTGTGATAGAGAGATATGGATCCATCTCTCGAGAGCTGATTCCATCTCCGTTCTATAACGCATCTCACCGCACTTTTGTTTTTTCTGGCGTGTCTTTGTAGACTTCCAGACTCACTCTGGGCCTATGGATTGAGCTTTAAGACACTCAAGGTCATTCAAGGAGATTCAAAGAACATAATATTCTTTATAATCTGTCGCCTCACAGCCCCCAGACCTAGTGGAATTTGAACCAACAACCAGAGTCTGAGTTCACACAAGAGTTCCTCTGGATCTCTGTTTCTTTTCCTCACAGTCCAAAAATATGCGTTTCAATTTAATTGGATTTGTAAAATTGTTCACAGGTGGGAGTGAGTACTGTCTGCCAATAGTTGGCCACCAACTGGGTGTGGCCTGTCTCAGGACCAGAGATCCTGAGATTGGCTCCTTCTGACTCAGAAATAGAGTAATGGGTTCTCTAAATCATTTTTTATACGAATAAAAGCACCCCGTGATTTTTCAGGCAGAAAAAAAAAACATATGTAATTTTTTTTTAATTAATGTTTCTGGTTCAATTACAATAATATTTTCTTAAAACTACATTTTTATTCCTTTAACAAACCTAAACTGTGACTCATTTTGATATTGTTTTACTTGAATAATAGAAAACAAAATGTCGCATTCTAGTGGTCAGTGAGTGTTTTGATTGTGTCTATTCCTTGAATTTTTTTTTAGTCGTGGTTTCAAAAAATTTTGTGTGTCAAAAATTTGGAAAAAAAAATGGGGTGTTAATATACGCATGAATACGGTATTTTAGTAGCAAAATTAAAATTCCATTAATAGGCAAATTTTGGTTAAATACTTCTCTTAAATATAGTTTAGCTTTTAACAAACCTAACGTCTAGCTCGTTTGGAAGTTACGAGTTACAAGAAGAAGAATGGAAAAATGGGCGCTTTTATTCACGTGCATGTTTTAAATATGTGCATTTAAGCACCTCGCAAGATTTTTGATCATCTAGAATTGGAAAAAGAGGTGGTTATGTTCTTATAAAGACTTTTTTTTATGGGTGCACAATTCAGCCAATCACGTGCAAGGACAGACTCGGCTCATTTCATTATGCAAATCCAGACCCTCCTTAAATCCATGAAACTGATTAAACTATCCAGACATTCATGGAGTTAGATAACCTAAAGATAACATGATAAATGGCATCATAGTGGAATAAATGATTTCAAACGTGTGTGTTTAGACGTTTGAAAGCATTCGAAAAGTTGGAAAAAAGCTGAGGGAACATTGTGTGATTGTGTCTGTATGTCACGGAGATAATAACGCGGCAGATACGGCATGTTCTTCTGGTGACATTTGTGGTGGTAGTTTTGGGTACATGTTCTTGGCACGGAAAACAAGAAATGCTGTCAAATGAAACAACATCTATATCTGAAACAAATAATCAGTTTAATACTAAAGTGTGTCATTATTTCACAGTCGTGAAAACGCATTAAACCACAAAAAAAGCGCAGTGAATGTGTAAACACTTTAGTCCTTCCTTACATTTGTCACGCCGTGATGAATCAAATGACGGCAGGGTTTGCACAACTGGGTTTTAATGTCTAACACAAAAGATCAGAAGAAAAAAAAAAGACAAGGAATTCAAATAAAACAACTACTCAATGTACATGTTTGACCGGCAGAGAGTTACTCCTCCGCGACTCCATATAAAGAGCTCGGTGATTAGCTCCACCTGTCGTGGAGGATAACGATCTGCTGGTGCCTGCCTCTTCGCTCCTCAACCTCCAATGGTATGGAATCAGATCAGTGCCACAAATATCGAACGTAAATTTCGAAGAAACGAACGAAAATGCTTCACCTTCCGCTAAACTCCTCCCCCTCCTCCAGTCGATCACAATCTCACCGTGGATGCAGCTGTCAATCACATTCTCACCATCCAATCAGAGAAGGGCCGCCTCACATGAATCTTGGGACAAAACTCCAAACGCAAAAAAAAAAGCGAACAAAATACCTGAAGCAAAAAAAAAAGTTTTGAACGAAAACGTAAAGAAAAATAAAAAACAAACGTAAATGTGAAGCATTTTCGTTGGTTTCTTCGAAATTTACGTTCGATATATTTGGCACTAGTCTGATTCCATACAATGGGAGCAAAGGAGCAGGATCGTAACAGCGCTAAGACAGTTGCTCTCTGTCCACAAGATACTCGGTGTTTCCTTAATTCTACATCTTTGGCTGGACTTTGATTAATACGACCAACAATCTTGCAACATTTTGGAAATGTAAATCTTTAAGAATGGAAACCGTAAAAGTTTGTTGCGAAAAGTTTGTTGCGAACTTTACAAAAAAAAGTATTCTCGCGGCACGAGCTGTTGGCGTCTCTCCTGTGCAAAATCCATAAACTGAACAGAAACTTTGCGAATGGCTCCATTTTCCCTTCTTTATTAACGACATGCGCCATGAACTCAGCTTTGCCAAATACTGTACACATAATACGTCTGTTCTATCTACGGATCCATCTGGCAAATATTTAAAATGAAACTCTTCGTCGAAAAGTCTTTCTTTGCGCTTATTTGCTGCATGTCGAACAAATTGCGGCCCCCTCAGGTGAAAAAACTGCAATCGCGTTAATCGGTCAATTATTTTGAATTGCTATTCATTTTATAAATGATCCGCATAAGTTAACACGTTAACTTTGACAGCACTAATAATAATAATAATTGAAACTTTATCAATCTCTCAATGGGGAAATGGATGCAATTATGGCTAAGGATTAGGGGCAGTCTTGCGCAATCTTGCCTTTTTTTGTTTTTTTTTAATTGTTTTTTTTTTTGTTTTTTGTTTTAATTTTTGATTGATTGTCTTGAGGGTGATTGTCTTCTTCGTATAAAAACGAATATATTATTGTAACACATTACTATTGTAACACGTTAATACCGACACTGGTCTCCAGCAGGGTATCGTTTTCTGCATCACAGTCACGTTTCCTTTCCCACCTCGTCTTTCCAAGCAGCTCATTTGGAGGCAGATTAAGTGAGGTCTTAATTAGCCGAGATTCAAAAGCATTACTCTGCGTTTTCCCGCTCACTTGTGTTCATTCCCTCTCGGCGTCTCTTTCACAGGCTCTTGTGGAGCAGTGAGACGGCAATCTTAATTAAATCAAACATCAGACACGGCGCAAGTCCACCGCCATAAAGGCTTTTTGAGATTTAAACACAGCTTAAAGAGGAGATGAAAGGAGTTTGAACAATAACACAGAGAGAGATGCTGCATTAGGATCTAATTGCTTTACATTTAGTAACAATCGGTCTGTCTGTCTGTCTGTCCGTCCGTCCGTCCATGTGTATAATTGTCTGTCTGTCTGTGTTTATTTCAGTAACCTAAATGTGTTTGACTAAGGCGAAGGTGCGACCCTTGTTAGCATGTTCTGATTGGCTCAGAGTGGTCGTTTAATTCAGCGCGTACCGAACTTCTGCGCGCTTATTACGGCGTACGTGTCAAACTCAAGGACCGGGTTCCAGATGTGTCCCGCCAAGTCATTTTATGTGGCCCGTGAGAGCTTAAGTACCTTAAAATAAATACCCAAGAATAAATTAAGAGCGTACGTTGAGCAAAAGCTACATTTCCCACAATGCCTTTGAACTATGTGGGCGACTTTAAAGCCGTAGTGTTTCCACAGTTTTATGTCGTTTTTTTTCCGTTCACTTGGACAGTTGGATCCTTCAATAATGGAGTCTATTCATATCAAAAATATGTGTCTTCATAAGCTGACATAATGTAAAAAGATTTACGTTAGAGCAGCAAGCAAACATAGGTTTTCTACGCAACTGTAATTGTCACTTGATTAAGTTATGATGAATAATGAGTTGTGTGGGACACCTGGCCATTTCAGGACCAGGGACATAGTTACATTTTTTACATTACATTTAGTTACATTTATAAGTGACATCCGACCCTTTGAGGACAGACGTTATGCTGATGTGACCCTCGGTGAAAATGAGTTTGACACTCTTGGTATACAGGGTAGTTTGCCGGGCTAAACAAATTTGCGGACATTTGTCCGTACACACAATTTCCCGGTAAGGTCTCTTTGTGTGTAAGGGGCTAATATGCAGCTAGAAATTTTTTCGGCAAGCCTTACAGCCCGATACACACGGCTGATATGTCAAGGCCACTTCTGATTACGCAAGCGAGATCAAATCACGCATCTCTCCACAGATCTACACACTTTTACTCACACACATATATATCGTTCTCCGATTGTAATTCCATCAGCAGTGGTGTAGGTTAACAGACGCCCTTCAGAGTGCTGACAGCGAGCGGGACAAGCTGACGACAAACTCAACTCACCGCCACAATGTAAAGGTCAAAGGTTCCAGCGGGACTGACAGGCCGAGACATGAGATCAGAAAAGCGACAGAGAGGGGGAAAAAAAGCAAAACGGAAAAGCCCTTGCGTGTGCTCGCCGGGAACCAAAGCCATGACCCGGAATGAATGGGAACATCTCCGAGCCTGTCTGTTCAGTCCTCTGCAAGACGTCTCCTCTCCATTCTCTGTTCTCTTTTCCGCTGACAGTCTTTTTCTTTTCATCCCCTTGTCACTGGGGTATTGTTTGCCCTCGCTCGCTGTCGCTCTACACCAAAGGCTTTGTGAGAGACGAAACCAGCCTTGCATGTCTCCTGCTCTTTATTTTATTTCGTGGCTTTACGCGACTTGTTTTCCCGCCCGTGTAGCCAAGGTGCTGGACTTCTGTCGGATGGCAACAGTGATGGGAATAACGGCGTATTTAATTTTTCAGTGTCGAGTAATTTAACGTAATTCCTTTTTGCTCCGTTACAATGTCGTTACTGACAAAAATGCGTCATTACTATAATTGGGGTTAACGATGCGGTTTTCAACCGAATGCAGGGTCTGCTCTGTTTATTTCTCTGGTGGGTGTGTGTGTGTTCATGGGGCGGGACATAACTGATGATGGGTGTGTCTGTGATTGTGGAGCGACTGAAAACCTGACAATTGGCTTAGATTAAATACAATGTACAATGTTAAGTACAGTGAACCCTCGCTACTTCGCGGTTTGATCATTGCGGATTCACGACTTCAGACTTCTTTCAGTACGTATGTATATATTATATAAAATATTGCGGATTTTCCGGAAATGTGTTTTAATAAATGTACTTATTTTAAAAGTAATCCATTACTGATAACTAATTACTTTATCAATTCATATTTAAAATACTTTTCTAATTCCTGTGTCTAACTAATAAATAATTTAACCAAAAAAAAACATACCAGTAAAATATGAAATAGTTGAGCCTTTTAATTTTCCGAGTCATCCTTATTACGTTATATAATAATGGTTAGGTAAAAGGTGATAAAAAGCTCAGAAGAGCTGGCGCACTGGCACAGGTTCCTAACTAAAGGTCCACTTCAAATTGGTTAAAAACCATCTATGATTAGGGATAGAGTTAGGTAGGGTTAGGGTCAGTTTTAGGGTAAGGATTGGGTAGGGTTAGGATTAGGGATAGGGTTAGGTAGGGTTAGGGTCAGTTTAAGGGTAAGGATTAGGTTAGGGTTAGGGTTATGATTAGAGTTAGGGTTAGGGTCAGTTTTAGGGTAAGGATTAGGTAGGGTTAGGGTTATGATTAGAGTTAGGGTTAGGGTCAGTTTTAGGGTAAGGGTTAGGTTAGGGATATGATTAGAGTTAGGGTTAGGGTCAGTTTTAGGGTAAGGTTTAGGGTTATGATTAGAGTTAGGGTTAGGGTCAGTTTTAGGGTAAGGTTTAGGTAGGGTTAGGGTTATGATTAGAGTTAGGGTTAGGTGTATTGGGTTAAAAAAGGGTTAGGGTTAGGGTAAGGATTAGGTTAGGGATATGATTAGAGTTAGGGTTAGGGTCAGTTTTAGGGTAAGGTTTAGGTAGGGTTAGGGTTATGATTAGAGTTAGGGTTAGGGTCAGTTTTAGGGTAAGGTTTAGGTAGGGTTAGGGTTATGATTAGAGATAGGGTTAGGGCTACACCCAACACTGTGCTCAACTAACTGCTTCTCGCGCATGTGTGTGTGTCTCACCCTGCAGGGGCAGTATGTAGTTGCTGTGGATCATGATGCTGAGCTGCAGGACGAGTTGAGGTGCGCTCTTCAGGAAGGCCTCCAGCAGCCGCAGCATGTTGATGTCAGCGCTCTCGAACATCAGCCTCCAGTAGAAGCGCTGCTGACCCAGCTCACTGTGCCAGCGGCTCTGCACGCCCAGGTACAGCGTGTGGACGTACCTACACACACACACACACACACACACACACACAGAGTTATCTCTTTCATTAGTTCATTGTGACTTCTTTATTTCTCTTGCACAATTTTTTACCATTACATTTTTACCCTGTCATCGCAGCTTTTTATCCTGTACTATTCAATGTTGCTGCTGTAACGCGAAAATGTTCATTTTTCGTTTCCAAGCTGTAGAACTTTCCACAAGTATAAGCCGCCAAGTATAATCTTCTCTTTCTCATTTTTGTAAATTTTTCAGATGTAGTTATTTTCTAACGTTTCTTGATAATGTTAATTCTTCTAATGTTCTAATGTCTAATCCTAGCGTCTAATAAATTTAATGTCTAATGCTTCTAATGACACACAAAGATGAGATGCCATCTGACGAATGATTTTGTGAACAAGAATGAATGTTCATTTTTCGTTTCTAAGCTATAGAACTTTCCACAAGTATAAGCCGCCAAGTATAAACAAGATAAAGTCTAACTTTAAAAAAGTGTCTGACATTCTTAAACAAAAATGCAAATATAGATTTTGTTAATTATAGATTTAATTAAATTTATTTATTTTTTTGTTTATTTCAATCAATAAAACGGGAACAAACAGAGACGACAAACCAAAAAGCATGATATTTTTTATATAAAAAGAAACTTCAAATAAAAATAAAAAATAACCAAATATTCAAATTAAACATTTAGTACCATGTTAAATCACTTTATATTCATCTTTCGGTATAACAGTTTTTTAGTTGCTTGTTTAAATACAAATAAATTCTACTATACATAAAGTACTAAATACTAACCCCCCCACTAGATATTCTACCCCTTCATTCTCCAAACCCCAATAATGCAGTGCAAAAAGCCGTTCGATGTGGTGTTTTTCCTCCGAGCCTGACAAAATGCATTAATCCCCGAGATATAATTCAGGATGGAGTGGTGTGTGGATCAGGCAGTTTGTCTGAAAGCAAAGATTGGCTGAGCGGAGCAAAGCGAGCTGTCAAGATGTCCATCACGTCTTCCCACCTGACAGGAACCAGAAGCTTCACACACACTGTCTAGTTGACGTTTTTTTTTTGGTTATCTCGAAATCGAACTCATCTGTCATCTGGTTTGGTATTCATCTGCACAAAAATGTCCACCATCCGTCTCGTTCTTGCTCGTCTCATCTCGGCTTTGGCTGCTTCAGGCCAGCCGCATTATCTAAATTCTGCAGAAGTGTGTTTCATCCCAAGCTCCACGTCTCCAACTGGGGGATTTTACCCGCCATGATTGATTCTGATTGGTGGGCGGAGAGTGAAGATTACGCCGTGCTCTTCTCCGATAGGCCGAGGCGTTGCCTGCGTGACACGAAGGGAGATTTGAAGATCCGTCGCCAAGTTCTCCACGTGAAGCTGAATTAAATAATTCCTCAGCGGAAGATAGCTGAAAGCAACTGCACGATCTGAAACAACACGCTGCCATGCTTTGCGTGGCAAATAGGCGCTGCCAGCTTCACACAACATCCATTGCCCAAAAGATGAATTGATTCCGAGGTCTCGGGGGAGCCAGAAGAGCTGGGGAAAATAACGTAGAGTTCCAGTAGAAAGAGCAGAAATTGAGAATTTTCCACATTGGTGTTTTAAAATAAGACGAACGAAGATGAAAGGCGAAGATGAGATGTCCATTAGAGGAGGAATGAGTTTTCCTTAAAATTAGAGGGAAAATACCAAAGACTTAACCCTCGCCCCCGATTTCATTTTGAAAGGCAAAAAGACTACCTTGGAAAATATTTTGTTGATCGTGGCTTTTTAACACTTGCCTTAACAAATTTTTTAAAAGAATGAAAAAATTACAGATCATTAAAATGCTCTAACTGAATATCTAGCAATAGATATGTTAGAACAGAGTAGAGTTGAGTGGAGTATAGTACAAGTAGACTAGAGTAGAGTATAAGTAGACAAGAGTAGAGTAGAGTATAAGTAGACTAGAGTAGAGTATAAGTAGAGTAGAGTATAAGTAGACAAGAGTAGAGTAGAGTAGAGTATAAGTAGAGTAGAGTATAAGTAGAGTAGAGTAGAGTAGAGTATAAGTAGAGTAGAGTAGAATAGAGTAGAGTATAAGTAGAGTAGAGTATAAGTAGACTAGAGTATAGTAGAGTAGAGTATAAGTAGAGTAGAGTATAAGTAGAGTAGAGTAGAGTATAAGTAGACTAGAGTATAGTAGAGTAGAGTATAAGTAGAGTAGAGTAGAGTATAAGTAGAGTAGAGTATAGTAGAGTAGAGTATAAGTAGAGTAGAGTAGAGTATAAGTAGAGTAGAGTATAAGTAGACTAGAGTAGAGTAGAGTATAAGTAGAGCAGAGTAGAGTAGAGTAGAGTATAAGTAGAGTAGAGTATAAGTAGACTAGAGTATAAGTAGAGTAGAGTATAAGTAGAGTAGAGTGTAAGTAGACTAGAGTAGAGTAGAGTAGAATAGAGTAGAGTATAAGTAGACAAGAGTAGAGTATACGTTCAAGTTCTGAGCATTTGTAAAGCGCTTTTCACAGTTTTAACTTTTTTACTTTACTTTACAGTCATTTGGCAGACGTTACTGTTTACTTTACAGTCATTTGGCAGACGTTACTTTACAGACGTAACTGTTTCAAAGCGCACATGTAAAATATGTATACCTATATATAAAGGTATAAGTAGTATAGTATATATAGTAGTATAGTGTATATATATATAGATATAAGAGTATAAGTAGACTAGAGTAGAGTATAAGTAGAGGAGAGTAGAGTATAAGTAGACTAGAGTAGAGTAGAGTATATAAGTAGAGTAGACTAGAGTAGAGTAGAGTATAAGTAGAGTAGACTAGAGTAGAGTAGAGAAAATAGGCGCTGCCAGCTCCACACAACATCTATTGCCCAAAAGATGAATTGATTCCGAGGTCTTGGTGGAGCCAGAAGAGATGGGGAATAACGGAGAGTTCCAGTAGAAAGAGCAGAAATTGAGAATTTTCCACATTGGTGTTTCATTGTTATGACGGACGAAGCTGAAAGGCTTCGGAGGAAGATTAAGATGAGATGTCCATGAGAGGATGGATGAGTTTTCCTTAAAATTAGAGGGAAAATAGCAAAGACAACCCTCGCCAATGATCTTTTCGAAAAGGCGAAAAAACTCCCAGTTTTTACTTTTTAAATTTTTTTTTTTAAATAATGAATAAACAACCGATTATTAAAATGCTGTACCTGAAAATCTAGCAATGGATATGTTAGAATAGAACAGAGAAGAGTAGAATACAATAGAATAGAATAGAATAGAATAGAGTAGAGTACAGTACAATAGAATAGAGAGTAGAGTACAGTAGAGAAGAGTACAGTATAATAGAATAGAAGAGAGTAGAGTAGAGTAGTAGAATGAAGAACATGGACAGTCAGTAAAAGAAATCCAAGGAACAGACACAATCAAAACGCTAGGTGGCTGCACAGGGGATAATAATCTTTCCTCTTCACACGGCGTCAGATAAACAGAGAGCGTGAAACAGACCTGAGCTTGAAACTATTGCTCTGAGCGTGTGCGGATCTGACTGGAGAGCAAAGGATCTTGGGAAATGACGTCCTGACCACTAGAATTCACTTTTTGTTATCTATTACTCAAGTAAAACGATATCAAAATGATACAAGTCAAGTTAAGATTGTTAAATAAAGAAAAAAATATATATTTTTAAGAAAATATTAACATAATTGAACCAGAAACGATAATTAAAAAAATATATATTATTATATTGTATTATATTATTTATTATTGTTTTTTTTTTATTTTTGTTTTGTGCCTGGAAAAAGGGGGGTGCCTATATTCGGGTAAATACTGTATATGCATCTCACAATTTCAAGCCAAAGTGAGAATAAAATGGACAAGATTTAGATATTATTGTTCAAGAAAGTGGGGGAAAAAAAACACCACAGAATAACAAATTGATGACGATGAGCTGGTTTCTGAAGAGAAATACAACTTGCATCGTCCAGACGAAACAGAAGATCACCAGGGGGAAAGAAGCTCGAAATGGGAGTGACCCCGCCCCACTCTGACCTGCTGACCCCAGAGACAGAGCTGTCGGTTCTGACCAACCAGTACCAACAGAACGCAAGCCAGCCGTGTAACAAATGCAAGAAATACAGTTGCTAAGAACATTTTGCAGCTCGTTTGTAAAAGTTTTGTTGCCAAGAAAAAATGTATTGAAAAATATATATATGTCACGGACTCTGTGTTTCATGTGAACTTTTATTTTGTCACCTTTATTTTGTTATTGTGTCACTCCCTCTCTGTCAGACTCCGTTGCTCTTTCCACCACTGGTCCTCGGCCTCTGCAGCGGTCCATCATGTAGCGGCCCTCCAGGCCGCCCTCCTGAACTCCTGCCGACGGTGAGAGACCGCCCACCGGAACCTTGCTGTGGCCCCTCCGGCCGCCCATCGAACTCTCGCTGCGGCCCACCTGGCCGTCCGCCGGACCCTTGCTGCGGCCCACCCGGCCGCCTGCCGGACCCTTGCTGCGGCCCACCCGGCCGCCTGCCGGAACCTTCCTGCGGCCAGTCCGGCCGCCCGCCTGAACCTTTGCGGGCGGTAAAGGATCGCTCACGGGACCTCCTCGGCGGTCCACCTGGCCGCCCACCTGAACTCTCGCTGACGGTANNNATTTTTTTTTTTTTTTTTTTTTAGGTGACTTTTTTTATACACTGTGTTCTATTTTTTCTTTGTGTTTCTATTTTATTGCAATCACTGCGGGCTTTTCATTGTATAGGGAACTGTAAAAATGACAATAAAAGCTTAGAACCTGAATAATATTGATAACTAAAAAGCAAAATTGAAACAAAATTATTAAAGACATGTGTTGTAATGTTCCTCAGTAATAGTAAGGTGACAGGTTTTTTTTTTTTTTTTTTGAAAATAATTGATTACATTTTACTTTTTTTTACATTTTACCAAAGGTACATTTTACCACTTTTCTCAAGTTAAAATTTAGGGGTATGTTGTGAAAAAAAAGGCCCAAATACTTAGACCAAAAAGCTTTGAAAATAATTATTTTGTGAATATTAAAACCTAACAACATAACCAAAAAAGAAAATTTGGCGATAAATAATGGTTTAGTGTATTTTATATCTAACACTTTACGAGGGTGAAGCTGGAATTTACAAGACAAACGACCTACAGAAGGACGTCACACGTTTTCACAGGAACGTTACACAGAGGATTTACACAATGAGTGTGAAAGATAATCTAAAAGAGTCTGAGTGTGTGTGGTTCATTTATCCTAGTAATTAGCAGTCGTGTCCCTGGTGAGGTGAGTTTTGTCTAATGATGCTTTTTTCGAGATGTATTTGCGGCTGTATATTTTTAATCTCTTTTTTCATTTCTAAGTCAAGGGGAGCTGAGCCAATCAAAGGTGGCTCTGTGGAGGGACACGCCCCCTGAAATAGTGGCCAACCATTTGCAGAGCAAAAACACACCCACTCACTCCCACCTGTGGGCAATTTTCCAATCCCAATTAACCTAAATGAAGACCTGGAGGAAACCCACGCAAGCATGAGAAGACAATGCAAACACAAATAAGCCAGAAGTATTGACACGGCGCGACTGTCACCCGGACAGAGCTGGAGGGAAGGACCCACGTGCACAGCACAGAGACACCAGGGGAGCTCTCTCTCAAGGGGTTTATTCCAAAGAATGGTCAGGCAGGCAAGGTCATACACAATATCCAAAAGGGCAAAAACGCTAGGCAAGGTGGGAAGATCAGGAACAGGCACAAGGTCAGAACCGGCAAGACTAGATAAATGCACTAAGGCAACACAAGGCTAGGAAACAAGACAGGATCAAGAGGCTAGAGTGACAGGATTAACATCTGACAATCTGACAAAGACAGCGTGCACGAGTGAGAAATAAATACAAGACATAATGACGCAAACGACCGGCAGCTGGACAAGGTAACGAGACAATTAATGTGGCAATGAGTGAATAAACGCAAAGCACCTGAAGACATTAAACACGATCGGGAAGCACGAGGAGATGACAGTACCAACAATAACAAAACACACGTGCGGAGGGAACATCACGAGACAGCTGGGAATGAAAACAGAGAACTAACAACACCCGGAAGTAAACAAAGCACAAACGTGACGACAATACAAAATAAAGGTGTCAAAATAACAGTTCACAAAAAACACACGTCCGAATCCATGACAAGTATTATAGTTACCGTAAAACCTCTAACAGAACGCCACCCTTAACACACACACACACACCAGTGGATTGAATAAAATATTCATAATAATGTGTATAAGTGCATCTGAAACCAAATCATAAAATCGGAATTAAAACCCATCCATTAAAAACCCAAAAATTAAAACCCAAAAGCTCCTTTTGAGACAAACCGCTTCTATTGCTCCTTCTTACAACATAACAGGCTCGTATAAACACGTTAATGTTTTTTTTTAAGTTTAGACTTTAAAGAACTGGGTGCAACACATGCAAGCTTCCTATTGGCTCTGACGAGGTCAGCTGTACAAATTGGAGCTGCTTGATTTTCTCTCTTGATTCGTAAAACAAGCAATTTAAGAGAAATGTATTTATTTATTTTTTATTATTTATTTAATATCAATTTGTAACAATTTTTGTTATGAATTTAATTTACATTTTTTTTTATTTGTATATTGGGCTTAAAAAACCAGGTGTGGCGCTTATATTCGCGATGCGATTTTATTTGCGTAAATACGGTATGTTGGTTCGCCTGGTTTTGTGTTTTCATCATGCATATATGGTTGGAATAAATGTAATGAAAAGAAGAAAAAAAAATTGCTTACCTAACCTC
Source organism: Paedocypris micromegethes (assembly GCA_028031935.1). Classification (NCBI taxonomy): domain Eukaryota; kingdom Metazoa; phylum Chordata; class Actinopteri; order Cypriniformes; genus Paedocypris; species Paedocypris micromegethes. The sequence goes on along the minus strand of CM051495.1, from coordinate 4,107,795 downwards.
TCAACCCTTTTTGCTGTGGCACACTGCGCTAACGTGCCGCTTAGTCATAATGTGATCTAACCACAAGTCTTTTTTTCTCTTTCACTCTTTCACTCTATCTCTGTCTTTTTGTAGGTGTGTAGAACAGAAAAAAAATCTTTTATTAATTACCTTGTTTGTTGTACAGCCAAGTCTTTTTGTTGTTGCTTAGTTCTTTCTTTCTTTCTTTCTTTCTTTCTTTTTCTGTATCTCGGTCATTTTGTAGATGTGTAGATTAGAAAAAGGCCTTTCGTTTTTGTTTTCCTTTTCATTTTTGCACGTTGTTTAACCGTTTAACCACAACTCTTTTTGTCATTGCTTAGTTCTTTCTTTCGTTCTTCCTTTTCATTCCTTTCTTTCTATCTATCTCTGTCAGTTTGCAGATGTGTAGAATAGAAAATACATCTTTAATTTTTTTCTTTTTCATTCTTGTTTGTTGTATAACCACTAGTCTTTTTGGTCATTGCTTTGACTTTTATCTGTCGTTTTGCAGCTCTTCTTCATCACCAGTTCACTTTGATGTCTGTCAGTTGGACTGAACATAATTTAGCCAGAAATTTAATTGAATTTTAATTTTTTGGGGGGATTTTTAAGTTGTGCTTGAATTTTGCAATGCGCATTTGCTCGCATAAATACGGTATGTTGGTTTTCATGGTGTTGTGTTTTAGGTATGCATCCATGCTTGACAAAAATGGAATTAAAGAATTACCATATTTTCTGGACTATAAGCCGCACCTGTATATAATTATATTTAAATATAAATATAATATATTTAAAAAAAAAAAAA
>CM051495.1:4091251-4105940 GCA_028031935.1 Paedocypris micromegethes | reverse complement strand
GAGAGACAGAGAGAGATTGAGAGAGATACACAGAGAGAGAGTGACAGTGAGACACACAGAGAGAGAGAGACAGAGGGAGAGAGACAGAGAGAGACAGAGATAGAAAGAGGGAGAGAGAGAGAGATTGAGAGAGAGAGAGAGAGAGAGAGAGAGGAGCAAGTAGATACTGATGATGATAATGATGATGACGATGATGATGATAATGGCAGGGATAGTGAGTTTTATTATACTAAATATATTATAGTATTATACACTATACTAAAGATAGTGATAGTGACCCGTATATAGTGACCCGTATCATTTTGATATCGTTTTACTTAAATAATTATAGTGACTTTGCGTTGGTCAGGAACTAGGAAAGCGCTATATAAATAAAAGTATAATAACAATAAATAATATATAAAAGTCGAGTCTAGTGATCAGAACTTCATTTCACAAGAGTGTTTGCACTCTTGCAGAGCAACTGACAGATTCCTGCAAATTTCCTGACTTGAAATACGGAAAAATGGATGCGTATATTTATTTATTTATAAAATAAAAATATTTTCATATTTGGAAATTGCCGATTATAAACACCACCCAAGTTTTTGAGCATTGAAAATTTGAAATGTGTTATATTTGTGCAAATACGGTATTCATACACTAAATAAGAGAGCTTCTAAATACTCATTCAATATCATTTTCTTTTTTCTTACACTTACAACTTGATAAGTGATACAAAAAACATTTCTTTTTACCTCCTTCCGAATTTTGATCAGTGATTTCATTGGACACAATTAAGTATTGCTGAACGCAACAGCTGCTTGTCTGTCAATTTCCCATATTTCTTCTCAACACGCCGAGGAACGTTGTGTCCAGCAAACCCTACAGCTTTATGATAGAGCCGTCCATTCTGAACTGTAGCTTTGTTTGCTTCATTGAAACCTTCTCTGTGAATTCTTCAGCTCCGAAAGTGTTATCGCCATTACCGAAGTGAGAAGATCTGCGATGGGTTTCTGCCGTGATGCACCAGAGCGGCTCTTCTGGAAGATCTCCGTTCTCCAGACTTGTTAATTATTAAAAGAGCGAATATGGAAGTCTCATATCTCCATGGAAACAGCATAGGTCATGATGGTGGATGACATCAAGTGGCAGACAGAAGGGAGATGAGGAAAGCGGGAGAGCGAGAGCTTCGGTGGCTCATGTGTCGGCAGTTGAGTGCTAAAGCGAGTTTGTCCAATCCCACAGAGGAAAACTGAAACGGCTCGATTTGATTAGGACCATAAGTGGGGTCACTCACGTCTTCTGGAATGCTCTGGCGTGAAGGTTTTAGAGACAAGAACAACTGATGGCTGTTCCATCCAGCCGTTCATTTTCTAAACCACTTTTCAATTTCGGGGTTACTGAGTCCTAAGAAGCTCTGGGACTGAAGGCAGGACACGCCCTGGATTAGTGGCCGACCAATCACAGAGTAGGAGCCAGACAAGCATCTCCTTAAAGCATCTTTTTGGACCGTTGAATATTTTTGATCGTTCATCATTTGTGAAAATGTAGTTTCTAACAGATGTGTTCTAACAGTAATGTGGTTTCTAACAGATTCACTGGTTAAAGTTTTTTATTATAAAGAAAATAAGATATGTGATAATGTGCAACCGCTAATTGACGTTCAGATGATAAACAGCATCCGGTACCTTCAGCATCTTGTAAATGGCGATACCACCTCGTCCGCTCAAAAAATTAACCGCGGTTAAAAAAAAAGATGTAACGAGTATCAATAGGTGTCCGTTCAAATGTAGTGGAGTAAAAATACAGATACTCAATAACTAATAGAAATCACTAGAAATGTTGCTTCTTTTTTGACACTTGCTACAAGTACAAAGATACTCAGTACAAGTACTAAAAAGTAAGTAAAGTAGCAAAGTACATTTACTCAAGTACTTTAAGCCACGTTCAAATAGAGGGTGGCGCTCTGTTTTTCAATCTTTTTGACGAGGTGGCACTCGAATACTATGGAATCAGTTTAGTGCCAAATATATCAAATGTAAATTTTGAAGAAACGCACGAAAATGCGTGACATTTACTTCGTTTTTTTTTTTTTCTTTACGTTTTCGTTCGAAACTTTAACTTTTTACAGACCCTGTATACATGCACAGTGTACAAACGGATCACTACAAACGGTTATATGTACATCGTACATAAATACGATGAAGGTATTCTGTTTATGGATGTGTTTCAGCGCTCACTAAACTCCTCCCCCTCTTCCAGTCGATCACATTCTCAGCGTGAATGCAGCTGTCAATCACATTCTCACCATCAAATCAGAGAAGGGACACACGTGAATCTTGGGATAAAACTCCAAACGCAAAAAAAAAGCAAACGAAAAACCTGAAGCGAAAAAAAAAAGTTTAAAACAAAAATGTACGCCAAAAAAAGCGAAACGAAAAACCTGAAGCAAAAAAAAAAAAGTTTCGAACGAAAATGTACGCCAAAAAAAGCGAAACGAAAAACCTGAAGCGGAAAAAAAAGTTTCGAACAAAAATGTATGCAAAAAAAAGAATGGTGTCGTGTCGGTCCGGACAAAAGGATCACTACAAACGGTTAAATATTATAAATACGATGAAGGTATTCTGATTATGAATGTGTTTCAGCGCTAGCTAAACTCCTCCCCCTCTTCCAGTCGATCACATTCTCACTGTGAATACAGCTGTCTATCACATTCTCACCATCAAATCAGAGAAGGGACACACGTGAATCTTGGGACAAAAAAAACCAAAGCGAAAAACCTGAAGCGTTTTGAACGAAAAAAAAAGTTTTGAACAAAAATGTATACAAACAAAAAGCAAACGAAAAACCTGAAGCGACAAAAAACAGTTTAGAACAAAAATGTACGCAAAAAAAAAAGCAAAACGAAAAACCTGAAGCGAAAAAAAAAGTTTCCAACAAAAATGTACTCAAAAAAAAAGTTTAGAACAATGAAAAAAAAAAGCGACGCGAAAAACCTGAAGCGAAAAAACAAAGTTTCAAACGAAAACATAGCGAAAAATACAAAAACTCACGTAAATGTGAAGCATTTTTGTTCGTTTCTTCGAAATTTACGTTCAATATTTTTGGCACTAGTCTGATTCCATTAAATACAGCATTTTTGCTGCACCTTTTTGACTGTGGGAGCAAACCGGAGACCCCGATGAAAACACACAGTAAAACAAGAGCATCAGACCTCGAACTCGAGACCATTTCAGCTCTTCAACAAACCCCATCTCAAGGTAAAACCGCTTAAAGTCTCACCGTACGTGTCACTGCGAGGCTGGAATGATTCACGGATGAATAACGAACAACCATCGAGCGGTTTGAAAAGCGAAATTAGAAGGGTCAAGGCTGCTTTAAAGCAATCACAACAACAACGAAAAAAGAATTTCGGGAAGAGGAAGTCAATCACATCTCCTCTTTTAGCCGCTGACAGGCAGCATTCCGTATTCCCGGAGCGTTTTAATGAGGAAAAGATCCCGGGTGAGTGAAAACACTGTGGCTAATCCAGTGTGTGTGTGAGTGTGTGTGTGTGTGTGTGTGTCTTTGTTCCAGACCACTGGCCTCGCTAATTGGAAAGATTTGCTCCGTCTGAGGAAAAGCTGGATAAACTAATAAGGAGGAAAAATATTGTATGGGGTTTTTTTTTTTTTCTTTTTCCTGAAGCCTCTTTGACCTTGAACCGTGTTGGGTTACTTTGCATGTGAACTTTGGATGTGTGTGTCCGCAGGCGAGTCGCTGTAAACTTTTCCTTGATGACCTCATTAGGGTCTGTTGCCGTGACAACGGAGCCGAGCTCTTTGATTGGCAGGCGAGACGACTGAGAAGCGCTGAAGATGGACAGATTGCTGGAGTGGGATTGTTGTGCGAGTTTGTCTTTGTTCGTGTCTTATTTAAAAAAAAAAAAAACAACTCTGAGACGAGCAGAACTCTAATCTGCTCAGACACTTGTGTCACTCGGGCTTGAAATAGTTTTATGAGGCTGTTCTCCTCTTTCTGGTCCTTTCCTTCCATCCTCTTGCTCTTCTTCGTTTTGTCCTTCTTCTCCAGATCCGGCTTTTCCAACTCTTCTGCAGTGGTTTCTGCCTTGTTTGCCTTTTTTCATTCCCTCGTTTTTTGTCTCTTTGATTTCTTGTTGGCGTGGAACGTGTCATTTATAGTATCGATAATGATATTTCAGCCAATCCAAATGATGATTTAGGCTGTATTTAATAACTATATAAAATATAGTTCACAATTATAGAGTTTAACAAGCTAATATTGTGTTGAATAATAAGATACACCATCTGGAAAGCATTTATAACACTGTAATAAGGCGTTTTGTCTTATTACTATTAATCTAAAGTGTTTATGCTTTTGTGTTTATGGTGTTTATACTTATGGTGTTTATAAAAAAAAAACAGAAATGTAAAAACTTTGCAAATTTTCTTTACATTACGTATGTATGTATCATAAAAAATATATATCGCTAATATTTCGTCCATTTCATTAATAATTAGTAATATCGACAATACATTAATTTCATTACAGTTCATTGTTTTACATTTGACATATAATTCAGTACAAAAAGAAATAAAACACGAAAAGAGAATGTGATCATAGCAAATCATACATAAAAGAGATACATAAAAAAGTAAACTAGAACTCAGGAAAAACAACAACAGAGCTTCATACGTAAATATCGTGTTCCTACATTGCGGATTTTCATCTATCGCGATAAACTGTAAACGAAATTCAACAGGATTGAAATAAAGATATTTAAATTAAATAATTATTTCGCTTCGTTTTTTTTTTTTTCGCTTGCAATCTTTTTCTGAACTATTTTTTCTTTTGAGTGTCGTTTCAGATTTTTTCCTGCATTTCGCAACAAAAATGTAAAGAATGCAGGAATAAGAGTCTGATCAAAATGGAAATGTGTCGCATTTCATAGAAACGTAAGTTTGATATTTTTGCCATTAATATAAATGTTCAGAAGTTGTAACTTTCATCTTCATTTTTTTCTGGTAAAAATAAATTGATGTTCTTTACAAAATTTTCTGTGTGTTCGTAAATTTTATTTAAATTATGCTATATATTCCTAGGAAGTTCCGGGAAATTAATTACGGACGCTATTAAATTTTCCACAGCTGGTGTGTTTTTGCATAACAAAATTGAAAAGTGAATATTATTTGGTAACAGCTGAGTAGGTGAAGGTGTCGAGGAGAGAAGATCTGAGCGAGAACGAGACCTAAATTACTGCGAAACAGCCTCCTTCACTTATAATTCAGAAAATTGCCGTAATTAGGAAAATTCCATTCCGCTCCTGCAATTTAATCATTTTTTTCACAGTTGTCAATTAAGTTTCTTTCCTGGTTCCTGCAGGGTTTCTTTATCTCATTTGGTCTATTACGGTTGATTGCCAGGAAACCTCTTTAAATTCTCTAAATGTTTAAACGTGTTCAGCTATTTTGAACAAAAAAAAGTGTCCTCTATTGCTTTTTATGTGCCCATTTTATTTAAATTGCATTTTACAGCTATTAGAGATTTTATAGGTTTCCTACTATAGACGTTATTTCCAATTTTAATGTACTTCAATGCACCACATAAAATCATTTTCGATTATGATACATTTTAATATTTGTATGATAATAAGTGTATTAATAATGTATTAATGTAATAAATGCATCTATTTTCTGGGAGCCAATCAGTGTAATGGAAGGCGGGACACACCTGAAATGATGGCCAACCAATCACAGAGCGGACACACTCATTCACACTCACATTTCCACTTGGTATCTGGTTTTCTCTTAGCAGTTAAAGAAGTTTTGGTCTGAAAATACTCTTTAAGTGTGAATGAGAGTGTGTGTCCTGCTCTGTGATTGATCCGATATGGAATTGGCTCCAGCTGCTCGTGACTCGGAAATGGAAAGGTGGGATAGAAGATGAAAAAATGGCTGAAACGGCACTATTAAAGAATGAGATACTTGGTTTATATTAAGTGTAGTTAAAGCCAAAATGACAGATTTCCTTCTGGAGAAGATTCCGGTGATTCCTGGCGTTCCGAGACGGGCTTGACAGAGGATTTACTGCACTTGAGTTGGCATTAATATATTAATTCCAGTCAGAAACATCCTCACATCACCTACTTAAGTTTCTTACTCAAACACACACACACTTGTGTTCATATCATATTGGGGACCCGCCATTGACTTACACACAAAACAATCCCCGCTCACACTGACCACAACTTTCGTAGTCATGACAAAGAAGAAAACTTTGGATGAGAAGGTGTGTCCATACCAATGTACACACCCAACCAATGAACGGCCATCCAATCACAGAGCCAGACACACATTCACACTCACAACTATGTGGAATTTATCTTCCTTTCTTCCTTCTTTCCTTCCTTAGATGAAGATGTTGCCAAAACCCATGAATATAATCCAATCAATTCATATCAACCACACACATTTCCTTCCTTCCTTTCTTCCTTCCTTCCTTCCTTCCTTCCTCAGATGAAGATGTTGCCAAAACCCATGAAAATAATCCAATCAATTCACATCAACTCCACACATTTACTTCCTTCCTTCCTTCCTTCCTTTCTTCCTTCCTTTGAACGTTTGAAGGCCTTGTAAAAAAAAGCATCAATATGAGCCGTATGCTCATCCAGAGCAAGGAACGGAGTTCGCCTCGGATCCATCTGCATTGCAAATGCGTGACAAACGTCTCCTGTCTATCACATCGCCACCGTAGTCCTCCACCGTCCCAGCAGCCCCTGGGGCAGAGCGGCGGTAATCACCGTGATTAATGCTTATATTGAGTGTGAACGAGGCCTGGGAGGTTGTTCCACCCTGAACTCTCTCTCTCTCACTCTCACTCTCTCTCTCTCTCTCTCTCTCTCCTCTCACTCTCGCTCCTCTCTCTTCTCTCTCTCTCTCTCATCTCTCCTCTCTCTCTCTCTCTCTCTCTCTGCTCTCTCTCCTCTCTCTCTCTCGTCTCTCTCTCACTCTCTTTCCTCTCTTTCTCTCTCTCTCTCTCTCCTCCTCTCCCTCTCTCTCTCCATCTCGTCCTCTCTCGTCTCTCTCTCTCTCTCTCTCTCTCTCCTCCTCTCTCTCTCTCTCTCTCTCTCTCTTTTCTCTCTCTCTCTCTCTCTCTCTCTCTCTGCTCTCATCTCTCTGCTCTCTCATCTCTCTACTCTCTCTCCTCTCTCTCTCTCTCTCGCTCTCTCTTCTCTCTCTCGTCTCTCTCTCTCTCTCTCTCTCTCTCTCTCTCTCTCTATCTCGTCTCTCTCTCTCCTCTCTCTCTCTCCTCTGTCTCTCTCGCACTCTCTTCTCACTCTCTCTCTCATCTCCTCTCTCCTCTCTCCCTCCTCTCTCTCTTCTCTTCATCCTTCTCTGTCTCTTCTCTCTCCTTCTCTCTCTCCTCTCTCCATTGTCTCTCTCTCTCCTCCTCTCTCCTCTCTACTCTCTGCTCTCTCCTCTCTCTCTCTCTCTCTCTTCTCTCTCTCCTCTCTCTATCTCTCTATCTCTCTCTCTCTCTCTCTTCTCTCTCTCTCACTCTCTTTCCTCTCTCTCCTCTCTCTCTCCCTCTCTCTTCTCTTCTCTCTCTCTGTCTCTCTCTCTTTCTCTCTTCTCTCTCTCTCTCTTTCTCTCTCTCTCTCTCTCTCCTCTCCTCTCTTCGCACTCTCTCCTTCTCCCTCTCTCTTCTCTCCTCTTCCTGTCTCTCTCTCTGTCTCTCTTCTCTCTCTCTCCTCTGTCACTCTCTCACGTCCTCAAGTCTCCCTCCTCTGTCCTCTCTCTCTCTGTCTCTCTCACACTCTCAGTCTCCTCTCCTCTCTCGTCTCTCTCGTCCTCTCGTCCTCCTCTCCGTCTTCTTCTACTCCTCTCTGCTCTCCTCTCCTCTCTTTATTCTGTCTGTCTCTCCCTCTCTCTGTATCACTCTCCTCTCTCCTCTCTCTCTCTCTCTGTTTCTGTATCTCTCTCTCATTCTCTCGCTCTCTCTCTGTATCTCTCTCTCTTACTCTCTTTGTCTCTCTCTCTCTCCCTGTCTGTCTCTCTCTCTCCCTCTCTGTCTCTCTGTATCTCTCTCTCTCCCTGTCTGTCTGTCTCTCTCTCTCTCTCCAAGTCTCTCTCTCTCTCTCTCTCTCTCTCTCTCTCTCTCTCTCTCTCTCTCTCTTCAAACACAGGTACAGCTCATCTTGAGCGACAGAGCTCCTCTGAAAGCGAGTATCCAGGACGGTGGGAAAACTCATTAGCTCGGTGGAATGCAGCTAATTACACTAAACGAAGCCGAGAGAGCAGGAAGTGAGAGCGGGAGGATGCAGATGGTGAAGAGTCTCTCTCTCTCTCGCTCGCCCGCGCACTCGTCCACACATACATTAAACATCTGCAGCCGCCACATTCAAGCGCCGCTGAAAGGCTTTGACGAGACATTCAGCGACATCACAAAGGCAATCAGATGGATTATGCCCTTGGATTAAAACGGAAGAGATCTGTGCCATCTATACGGATTATTAACCAGCCATTTGCGGAAATAAAAGGGAGGTGGGGCCAATCTTGCGCAAGAAGGAGAGACACACCCTCCTATTAACAAACAAAACAAACGTATCAAACGTTGCCAACGTAACAAATGTAACAACTGAAACAAACGTAACAAATGGAGCAACCGGATATTGCTTTCTAAGACGTACTTTTGATTGTGCTATTAATTTAGTTAAATAAGGAGATGCCCAAGACAAAGCTATCTATCAAACCTAACAAATGTAACAAACGCAACATACATATCAAACGTTACAAATGTAACAAACGTAACAAACTGAACAACCATAACAAATGCAACACACATAACAAACATATCAATTGTTAAAAACGTAACAAATGCAGAAAAAACAAGTTGTTTTCTAATGACCACATCACCCTTTTTAAGATGCTTTCAATTGCAATTGATTAAAAAGCGTTTATTTGATTCAACGTCCATATTTGAAAAACTTCTACCTGCACAAAAATGCGTTTTATTGTTAGATGTCATACGAAGCCTAAAACAAAGCCTAAAAAATTTTCGAGACGCAGCATTTTGGTGCAATTTTCCTCAACCACTGGAAGAGTAATGAGCCGAACAGTCGTCGCTGGACATGTAACAGTGCAATAATAGAAACCTCTTCACAGACTCAATGATTCACATAATGGTTTTAAAATATGATCTGAGGTTCTATTATAATCAATCCTGTCTGTAGGGTCTCTCCAGTGTTTTGACCCCATTCGACTCTTGTATAATTTAACGTAGAAAGCGGCTGCAATCACTTTTATCGGAAGCCGTAAAATCCCGAGAGAAAAGAGTTTCACGAGCCACCGAGAAGCTTGCGCGAAATTATCCACATTGAATACAGAAGGTCCTGTTTAAGCCATGGATTATTCCGTAAACCCGGCTGAACGACCGTCTGAAAGAGTAAACCAAAGCCGAGCGCTCTCCATCACGGCCATTACGCTTCGCTGGAACACATTTACCTCTCGATCGATGGAGCTTCTTTTGTGACCAACAGGTTTGTGCTTTTCTCGTCTGGAGTCGGACAATAACACTGACTACTAACCCTGACCCCGATTGGGCGAAGGATGCATTTAGTTTAAAACGGTGCCGCTAAACTCTTGACTGGTAGACGGAAAAAATAACCACGTCACTCTTATCGTACGCATCGGCTAACTATTAAATACAGGATCGATTTCAAAATACTTTTTGTTTATAAAGCACTGAATGGCTAAGCTCCTGTCCATGTGTCCGAACTAATATCTCAGCAACCCTCAGGAAGATCTTTACGATCTAGTGACCAAGGGCTTCTCAAAACCCCTAGGGGTCGACTTAATAATCGTTCCTTCGCTGCTGTTGGTCCAAAACTGTGGAATATTCAGGGGTGTAAGAAGTACCCGACAGCCATTCTTGAGTAAAAGTATCGATACTCACTGTAAAAACGACTCCTTTACAAGTAACAAGTCACCAGCTTAAAAAAGACGAGTCAAAGTAGCAAAGTATCCAATTATAAAGTAACTTAAGTATTTTACTCTGATTTCACACTGATTTTAGGCAACAACAAAAAACCCCACCAACAATATGAAAAACAAATTCTATGAGTTATGATTACTCATATGAGTTATGAGTTTTTTTTCCTAGTACAGGAGCTAAATTTAACACTTCAATGTTTCAAAAGTGGCGCCGCAAAATATAGAAGAACAAAAAGTCAGTCTCAATCCAACAAATATGAGTTTTTTTTCTAGTACAGGAACAAAATTTTACACCACAATGTTCCAAAAGTGGTGCAACAAAGTAAATAAAAAAAACAAAAAGTCAGTCTCAAATCAAACTCAAACCGGCAAAATAAAAAACAAATACAATTCTTAGCTAAATGTGTTATTCTCAGAGAGCTCGCAGTATCAAAAAGGGCCTATATTTTTATTTAGCTTCGGCAAAAGCTGGTTTTCTCTAATCACGTTCACGTGGTTTCTAATTCACAAATAGCTTCCAGGTAACCGCGATATAAATGAATCACAATGTAACAAGTAACAGTAAGTGTCAATTCAAATGCAGTGGAGTGAAAAGTACAGTTACTCAATCACAAATGCAGTGGAGTAGAGAGTAAAAGTTGCTTATAGTTTTTTTTTACTCAGTGCAAGTACGAAGTAGCCAAAAACATACTTAAGTAAAGTAACGAAGTACATTTACTCAAGTACCTTATACCTCTGGGAATATTTTCCCCCTTCACATAAAATCTGCCTCATCCGTCTCCAACTCTCCATCTTCAAATCCTTAGCACTTTGGTCCACCTTGCACTAAATATATAGAAAAAACTTGACTTGACTATATAAATAAGCGAGGGCTGTCAAAGTTAACGCGTTAACGCACGTGATTCATTTTAAGGGCTTTTTAGCTTAATCATTTTCTACACCACCAATCACAATTGCATTTTATTTTACTTTCGGTTGGCACTGTGCAATGAACAGAACAGCTCACAGACAATGAGTTCAGGTGTTGTCACTTAGAACAAATAACTTCCTCTGTTCAAAAAGCCGAAGCTTTAGATTTATAGGGATTAGATAAACAGACAACACTGTATTTATTGACACTAATTTTTAAAAACAGACATTATAAGCTTTATGTAGACATTTGTTTCATGTTGGAGTATTTATAAGATAAGACAAAGAGAAGGCAAAACACGCTTCACGTCTTAGTTTTATTGTTATTATTGTTATTATTATTATTATTATTNTTTTTTTTTTTTTTTTTTTTACAAAAAACACAACGTACTGTTTTTATTAAGCTTGTAACCTAACAAATCATGTACTTTCGGGTCAATTGATCTATAACACTTATATGTAAGACCAAAATGGACTTTTTTTAGTTTTTTATCTTGAAATAATTGTGACTCGACCTCGGAGGGTTAAAAATCAAAGACAATACATTGCATAATGAACAAAAATTATACTAAATTATATTACAGTATTTAAACGAGTGTTTATTTAATGTTGTGTTTACATTAATTTACATATTACACCTCAATATCAAATATTACAAGCTTCAATCATTTAATCGTGATTAATCGCGATTAATTTGGACAGGGAAGTGCAACAAACAAACGAGAAATATACAGTAAACGGGAAAAACGAGGAAAAAAACAAAGATAAAAGCATGCAACCGCATTCTCGTTATCGTATGAATGTCAAGATTAAAGTGCTATAATAAAATTGTCTCACATGGAGAAGAAACATATCCACATATATGTGAAACATTTATAAATATATTGGAATATATTTGAAAAATCCTTGTGCCTAGTGTTAAAAATATGAAGAATAAAGAACACACATAGATTGAAATATTTGAATAATAACTACCGTTTTTACGCAAATATATGTACCCACCTGATTTTTCAGGCACAAAAAAATTAAATCTGTTTCTGGCTAAATTACAATAATTTTCTCTTTAAAATACAATTTTTTCAGTTTTTAATAAACCTAACTTGTGACTCGTATCAATTTAATGTTGTTTCACTTAAAAAAAATAAAACAATAATATATTCTAGAGGTCGGAAGTAGTTTTTTTTGACGGTAATTTTGTACAAACTCATAAATTTGGAACTAAATAACAGAAATGTAGTACAAACATGAGGAATATTAATGTAAGCCTTGTTTTCCCCAATATGAGAGTAATTCTTGTTCCATTTTGCTGCCTTGAAATGCTTTGGCCCTGCGTCACGGACGTTTTCTTTCGTTTATGTGTGCTTTTCTTTTTTCCTCTCGCCGAGCCTATATAATCTGAAGTGGGCGGCACATTTGTGTCGGGGATAGACGGAAAGAAAGAGAGTCTTAGGAAAATAGAGAAACAGAGAGAGCGAAAGAGCCAGGAAGAGAGAGAGAGAGAGAGAGCGTGAAAGAGATAGAGACAGACAGAAAGAAAGAGTGAGATAGAGTCCAAGAATAATGGAGAGAGAAAGAGAGAAAGTATACGTAGACAGGAAGCGAGAGAAATAGAAAGACACAAAGAGACAGAAAGACACAAAGAGAGAGACAGTGACAGAGAGAGAAAGAAAAAGAGTGTGAGAGAGAGAGAGAGTCCAAGAAAAACGGCGGGAGATTGACAGACAGACAGACAGACACAGATCGATCGATAGATAGAGCAAGAGAGAAAGAGAGACAAATAAAGAGAGGGAATTAAGAGACAGAAAAAAGCAAAAATTGTGTGTGTGTGTGTGTGTGTGTGTGTGTGAGAGAGAGAGACAGCGTGACTCTGAAAGAGAGAGAGAGTCTTAAAAAAAGAGAAACAGAGAGATAAAGCGACAAGAGAGACAGTGACAGAGAAAAGATGGAGAGGGAGAGAGAGAGAGAGAGAGAGAGAGAGAGCAGAGACAGAGAAAGAAAAAGAAAAAGAGTGAAAGAGAGAGTCTGAGAAAAAAAACAGAGAGACAACAAGAGCCAATGAGAGAGAGACTGAGAAAGAGAGACAGAGAGTAAGAGAGAGAATATAAGAAAAATGGAGATAGAGAGTGGGAAAGAGAGAGTTAGAAAGAGAGAGTGGGGAAATAAAAGAGTGTGTGAGAGAGAGAGTGGGAAAGAAAAAGTGGGAGAGAGAGAGATAGAGCGAGACAGAGAGAGAGATAGAGAGAGACAGAGAGAGAGACAGAGAGAGAGAGAGACAGAGAGAGAGTGTTGTCATGGATTCTGACGTCTGAGCCACGGACTTTTATGTGTTTTATTTCTCGGACTTTTGTTTTGACACGCGCCTCAGCGCGCCGCCATGTTCTGTGATCTGTGTCCTCGTCGGTTGTCATAGCAACCAGGTGTTTCCTGTTTCTTTGTGTAATCATGTCGTGTATTTAAGCCTTGTTTAGTCTTTGTCTCGTTGCCAGTTTGTCTGTGCGTTTCACGTCAGTCATTCCAGCGTTTTTCCCTGCCTCGTCTAGTTCGTGTTTTGACCTTTGCTCTCGTTTCTCGACCTCGTTTACGCGCCTGCCGTTTCTGGATTGTTTTGGATTTCTCGCTACCGGACTTGCTTGCTTTGACCATTCTCTCGCCTAGCCCTTATTGCCCCGAACGCCTGTATTTTGACATCTGCCCGTACGACCTCGATTAAAGCCTTTGCCCCGATTCTCTTTGTCTCTGAACTGTTGAATGTGGGTCCGTGGACTACAAGCCTTGACAGTGAGAGAGACAGAGAAAGAGAGAGAGAGTAGGATAGAGAGACAGAGAGAGACAGATGAAACCCGCTGACAGAATGATACGTCAGCACAGTAAAGGATGGTCAGAATGACGAGTGAACAAACCTCCACCACTGACAGACGAGAAGAGAAACAGACGAGTGTCACATCAGCAGTTCGACTTCTACAGAATGACATAATAACCATCACAGAATGTCAGCAGGTCTGCCATCTCAGTTCATTTACAAGGTAAAGTAAAGTAAAGTAAAGTAAAGTAAAGTGAGTGAGATTGTCAATATGGCGAAGTTCAGTTAAAAAAAATAATATTTTTCAAATGTTCTAGTCTGGAGGGCGAAAAATACTTTTGTAGTTGTTTGAACTTTTCCTCATGTGTTTGAACGTTTGAAGTCATGTGTTAAGAGAGGTACCACTGTACTTAAAAAGAAAGAAAGAAAGAGGTTTTTTTGTGTAACAGAAAGATACATTAGAATTCTAATTGAGAAAAGTAGTAGTAAAATAAAAAAACAAGCAAAATACCAAAAGACAAATAAAACGAAATCAATAGAATTATTAGTTTAAATATGATTTAAATAAAAAAAAATATATATATAATACGCATAATATAATTTATAATATACCAAATAATATAATTTCTATAATGCTAATACGTATACATTATAAAAAAAAAAATGCCTTTTTGCTCGGTTTAAAATCACTTTTGGCATATTATAACTCCACCCATCCAGTATGTGGACCACTTTTCCATTTCTGTTGAAGCCACTCCTACTCACACCCACAACTGGTGGCTGGCCAATCCGCCTCAGGGCGGGGCCCACTAAGGTTCACACTCAATTCTCAATCTCTTTGCGTTTGCATCAGCCTTTTTCCACAAGCTCGGATTATGATTGGACGTCGTCACGAAAGGCATTTTTGTTTCGTTTTTATTCGTTGACGAAAATGTCAATAAACGTAGTTCTAGTTTTCGTCCCTGAGCGGGAGTTTATATATAGTTCTCGTTGCGTTTTCGTCAGG
>CM051495.1:4080363-4086236 GCA_028031935.1 Paedocypris micromegethes | reverse complement strand
AAAAAAAACTAAAATGTCTGGCTAAAGGAAGTTGCATTTTTCTTAAAAATACTTATTTTTCCTTACAGTAAACCCTCGTTTATTGTGGTAGATAGGTTCCAAACCCGGCCGCGATAGCTGAAAATCCGCGAAGTAGGATTATCATATTTACGCATTTATTTAACATGTATTCAGACTTTCAAACAAAGTGCCCGCGAGAAGATGCTATTGGTCGGAGACGAGCCAAGCTGCTGCTGATTGAAGAAGCAGTCGAAACACCAATCACAGGCTAGATTACAAAACTTGGGAGCTGATTTGTCATCTATCAGCAATGGAACATTCTCTTTTTGTGTTTTATTTCTTTTTGTACCGAATTATATGTCATATGTAACGCAAAGAACCATCAGTAAGAGCAGATATTACTAATTATTAATGGAAAAACGAAATATTAGGGGTCTTCATATATCGCGGCTATTTTCGCAATTTCCGGAAAATTCGTGCAATTTCCGGAAAATTCGTGCAATTTCCGGAAGATTTGCACTTAAAAAAGGACGGTAAGTGCCGGTAATATAACAGTAAGTTATATTTACGGTAAGTGCAATTTTGAAAATGGCGAATACTGCATAAGCACCTCCCCAAGTTTTTGTTCGCGTGAATATGAAAAATGCAATGCTTTGTTCGTTGATCACGTTTTCACTTTAACAATCAGAAACACACACGCCGGTCCAAAACGCAACTACCGTAATAATCAGACTACTGGATTCTCTCAAAGACTTTAAAGGTTTGTAAAACTAAATCCTGTGAGACTTATAATCAGGGAAACAATGTGTCTTTATTTAATTACACTTTGTGTCTTTTTGTGGTTAAAAATAAGAATTTGGGCGATAATAAATAAAATTTGGCCTTATAGTCCCAAAAAATACAGTAGGCAAAAACGTAACTTGCCGGAACGTGTCTGCAGGACAGAAAAATTGGAATGAGAGCAGTTTTACGTAGAGACCTTCTTTTTCATAAATGCATTTTTATTGACATAATGCAAATCAAATGTCTACATTTTTTCACACGGGCACCGTGATATTTGGACATTAGCTCCTTACACACAGCAACGCCGGTAAATTGCCAGATAATTACCGGAACGACTTTTCACACAAAGCGGTAAAGACTGTTCACACAAGCAATTCAATGCCATTCCGGCATTTTGCTGGTATTTTGCAAAATGCTGGTATTTACGGTGACATCATTTACTGACCACACCTTTTAAACAGCTGCACCTGTGAAAGCACGTCAGAGTGTTCTGATTGGCTCAGAGTTTACGTCAGCACGTATTGCACTTCTGCATGCTTATTCCGGCACACATGGATAAGTATTCCGTTCACACAGGGCAGTTTGCTGGTAATTTACCGGGAACATTACAAGTAACCTTGCCGGCAATTTACCGGCATTTGTCTGTTCACACAAGACTGCATGCCGGCATTTTGTAAGGTAAAAAAGTAAGGTAAAAAAATACCGAAAATCTGCCGTGGTAAATCCAAGTCAAGCTACAACTCACTTT
The DNA here is from genome assembly GCA_028031935.1 of Paedocypris micromegethes. Taxonomy (NCBI): domain Eukaryota; kingdom Metazoa; phylum Chordata; class Actinopteri; order Cypriniformes; genus Paedocypris; species Paedocypris micromegethes. The sequence goes on along the minus strand of CM051495.1, from coordinate 4,084,705 downwards.
GACAGGCAGTCTTGACTAAGGGGTAGAGAGTTCAACGTGTGACCAACGATAGGTTTGAATTCCGGAACAGTAGGTTTTAAAATGGAGTTGTCTTTGCTTGGATGGCAAGGATGCCCACCACAATCAACACTTACTTAAAGGAAAAGTAAGTTCTTTTAAATCAAACCAAACCAGAGTTCGCTTGGCTAAGTAGTGTTTTATTGCACTTTTCACATCGAAACAAGTTCTGCACTAGGGTGGAAAAGTAATTTCAAAGAACCTAACAAGAACCTTTTAGCCTTTTTTGATAACACGTACTACGTCTACTTTGTGAAGGCATGAACGATTGACCACCAGCATTTGAACTTCTGCACGAAGGCCTGTGACTTAATTGCACAGTGATGTCACTCAAAGGCAACTGCATTCTGGCGCACCTGATGGATTTATTTAAGCAATTATGAGCGATGGGAAACTCACAGAGAAGATGTTACCATTAGTCCCTCCCCCTGTTTGGCAGGTTCCATCCAGTGTTGGGCTGTAACTACGCTACAAGTAGCGAAGCTATTAGCTTAACTACATTTTTCAGTAGCTTGGTGGTAGCGAAGCTATTTTCTGATCCAAATAGCTTTTCAGTAGCGTATTCAGTATTTTTTTGGCTCAAGTAGCGGAGTAGCATCTGCACAAGCTACTTCATATTTCATATACATATTTCACTAAAGCTATATTTACGTTGAAGTTTCAGATTTTTGTTCGTGACGGAGCCGATGCTTTAAGAGTCGATGCTTCGCAGCAAACGACAAAAACTGACTCCCATAAGCAGAGATGGGGGACTCGAGTCATATGACTTCAATCGAGCAAGTCGCAAGTCATGAAAATTGTGACTTAAGTCAGACTCGAGTCAAGTAAGAAAATGACTTGACTTGACTTTGACTTGAGAGCAAGTGACTTGAGACTTGACTTGACTTTAAGTGGAAGACTCAAAATTGACTTGAACTTTGGCATATAAAAAACTAATTGTGCCTCATGAGCAGCACCTGTGCAACTGTGATTGGCGCCAAATTGGGTAACAATTATGTTACAATTATGCAAATAGTTTGTCATAATTTGGCTATGGTTGCATGTTTTTTTTTTTTTTTTTTTTCATCAAAAATGTAATGATCCTTTACGTCTCATAAGTATCGTAGCGCAGCGGTAGAACAATGGCGCAGCCCGAATTTTAATGTTTGGTGCGTCTTAAAATGAGGGGGCTTCTCGATATTACACGTAAGCTATAACGTCTATGTTAAGTGTGCGCATTTTCGAGTGTTTGTGTCGTCTGACTTCGTGTCTGTTGTTGAATATCAGCTCGAAAAAGTGCATAAATTCCCTATACTGTGGGAAAAATCCTTACAACATAAAAAAAGAATTAATGTTTGTGCTTAGGAAAATAATTTAGTTTTAATGTTTACAGTTTTTCCTGATTGGTTTTGTATTTTTTTTTTTTTTTATCCATGCAGATATGATGAATATCTCAAATCAAAATGTAATTTTTTTATAAAAATATGTTAAAAATAATATTGCTTATGTATATTTAATATATAATATTAAAAATAAAAACTATCTAAAGACATTTCGTCTAGGAGGCTTTGAAATTGCACTTATAATTTAATTTAACAGCCGCCAAAAAAAAAAAAAAACGTTATGACCAAATGCTTCCTGTTTACAGAGACACGAGGAAAATGCTTCGTCTAATTGCGGTTCGTATTTTCTTGAGCTTTATTTTCATCTCTGAAATGATTTGCGGCACAACAACAAACGGCGTAATGCGGATGTTATTTATTGTGGAGTGAAATTGCGTTGTTGTTGTTGTTGGCGAGTAATCGACTCATCAACCATTTGTGCTTTCACACACATCTGAGTGAAATAATTACCTGGGGAAAGAAAACATGGCAATCACTTTGATTTATGATATATCATTATTCAGTTAATAGAGCAGAATAATATCAATAAGCTCAACCGGGGCCTAGCGAAGGAGCCGAGGCTTCGGTATCATTACAAAAATTAACAAATAGACACAAAAGGCTAAAAAAAACCCCAATCTATTTCTAAACGAATTTTCCATTTCTGGGTCACGAGGAGGTGGAGACAATCACAGCAGCTCGGAGACTAAAGGACACACTTGGTTGACGTGAAAGGGTTAAAATGATTAGATTGATTATACTAAATTAATTAATTGATTAAGATAATTCTCGTTACTTTTCATAATCAAAAAGATTATTTCATTACTTTTATGGAGTAAATTTAGTTTAGCTATTGATTAAAAAAAAGCCCGGGGTTGTTGTCTACACTGAAAAAAGTGTCTGATTGGATCAAAGTAAAAATTTTGCGTCAACTTGTTACACCTTATCACTTTACTTTGGATCAACTTAACATTTTTACTTTTAAAGGAATTAACTATCCACTACAGCCGATGCTGAAAACATCTTTGAGTCAAATTAAGTTTTTAGGTATAATCAAATCTCAAATGGAACTTTTGCTTAATGTTTTCTCTTCGGAATGGTTAAAAAACAGACCATCACCCTTATATATTGCATATATTAGTATATATTAGCACCCTTTGTTGATTGGGGCTTGTGTACTAATGGCTTGAATTTTAATAATAATAATAATAATATTGATAATAATATCTAACATTATATCAAAAAATCTGAACAGAAACCCATGGGTCTTGACCACTGAGATGTAAATAGGTGGAACAACAACTTATTCAGATAAAATGCCTTAAAAAGAGACTCCAATCAGCGGAGAATCCGCTCTATTAGTCTATTTACCAGACAGGCAGCAACAGCGCCTCCCCTAATGAGAATGGCAAACAGGTAGAAATGCGGGTAGAGTCTCTGCTCACATAATGAGACACATTACTTACATAAATACCTTTTTAAAACATCTATTGTCTCCTTTCAAGACAAATCGCTTCAATTGCTCCTTCTTACAACAAAACCAGATCATGTAAACGTGCTTATGATTTATTTTAAAGTTTCTTAAAGTGTGCAGCACATGCAAGCTTCTCATTGGCTCATTGGCCACAGACCCAAGAAACGTACCGGTTTATAGATCATCCATCCATCCTTCAATCAATGTATTCTTCCATCCTTCCATCAATGTATTCTTCCATCCATCCATTTGTCTATTCATCCATCTTCCTTAGATTCATTCTTCATTCACTCATCAGTTCTCGTCCATGCAACCAACAATCCACCGATTTATCATTTACAGTATTCATCCATCCATCATTCATCCACCTAGTCATCGCTCCACTCCTCCAACTTTCCTTTCATCTACTCTGCATTCATCCATCAGTCCAGCCAACCAACCATCCACCAGTTTATCATTTTATTCATCTCGTATAGCCATAAAATATATGAATGATCGTTCTATACAGCAAAATTATTTTATCAGTATTAAAGTTCAGATGCTACATAACATTTGATGATATAATATTATTTAATATGAAATAACAAAACATAAATAAGATTATTATTACATTAAATTATCGTAATAATTAAAGTATTGTAAAAGTATATAAAAATGATATGTTTTACACACACATACACTTTTTTTTTGTTGTGTTATTAGCATTTTTTACCAAATTTATGCATAATAACAAAATTTAAACCTTAAATCGGAGAATAAATACAGCCAAAGTCGGCTTAGTTCTTCTCGGGCTGACAAGTCATTTGCAGCACGGACAGCGTGAAATTCATGCTTATCTTTTATTATTCCACAAATCACGGTGTGAGATGAGCTCTTCTGAGTGTCTCTGATCATATACATCAGGATAATAAAGCTAACAATCCAGCAAAAGATGTACAATTATGACGTGTTTGCTATTTTATATGCATTTTTTCCATCTTAAGCAACTAGATAAAAAAAAGGCAGATTTGCCAGTAGATTTTCACTATTTATGGTTTTGGTATTAATAAAATAAAATGGTTTTTTTACACTTTTAGTAACGATGCAAAAAGCAATTAATAATACAAAATCCACAAGAGTACTACTGTCCATAATAGTTTGTTAATTATGCTATTGGTAAGTAATAAAACAAATAATTTTTTAAATGTTTTTATAATACCATAAAATTATTGTTATAGTTATGTATTACACATTTGTATATTAAATATACAAAACTTTCATTTACAGATTCATTCATATTTATAAATATTATTCATTAATATATCTCTCTCTCTCTGTGTGTGTGTGTGTGTGTGTGTTAGATTTCAGCATCATATTGAGCAAAGTAACAGATTAATAATACAAAATCCAGGAGAGTAATATTGTGCATAATAGAATATCAATTATGTCATTGGTAAATAATATAACACAT
>CM051495.1:4070363-4075363 GCA_028031935.1 Paedocypris micromegethes | reverse complement strand
GATAATAAAAATCACGATAATATTTCGGTAACAAAACTACAATATCAGTTCGATAATAAAACCACGATAATATTACGATAACAAAACTACAATATAACCACATAATAAAACCACAATATCATTCCGATAATAAAACTATGATAATAATACAATAACAAAACCTCAAAATCATTCCGATAATAAAACCACGATAAAATTACAATAACAAAACCACAATGTCATTATGATAAAAAAAAACTACGTAATCAACACCATAATAAAACCACAAAATCATTCCAATTAAATAAACCACGATAAAATTACGATAACAAAACCACAATAAAATTACGATAACAAAACCACAATATCAGGCTAAAAAAAACTACGATATCAACACAATAATAAAACTACAATATAATTTTGATAATAAAACCACGATAACATTACAATATTAAAACCACGATATCATTACGATAATAAAACCACAATATAATGAGAGTAACGAAACCACAATATCATCACAATAATAAAACTACAATATCATCATAATAATAAAACTACAATAACATTCCGACAATAAAACCACGATAAAATTACGACAACAAAACCACAACATCATTATGATAATAAAACCCCGCTACTATGGCTAGCGTAAGGGTGGCGTTGAGGTTAGGCGCGACTCACATCTAGCAGACTTACCACAAGTGACGTTTGTCACAAAGTGGCGTGGAGATTTAGTAACACGTAGCGAAGCTCCAGACGTATGGACCACCGTATATCGCTTTTAATGACACCATCACTTCATGAATATGTAATTTTCAGCCTCATATCCGCCAGCCCGTCACACATTCATCTAGCAAAGCCCGAGCTCCGCGATTAATCAACTCATAAATCCCACCGCATCTTATTCCTGAACGACGATTCTGCTTTGTCTATTACACCCGACTACAACTTGATGCATTCGGCTGCCATTTCCTCGTGACTACCTCTTTTCTTTCCTCTATTAAAACTAGCGGCCAAATACATCATTCCTGTCCAGGCTGTTGGCAGCGCGGAGGAGAAGCTGAAAAACCTTTAGTCGAAATTACCCACGGGCTATTTTATCTTCCAAAGCAGAGAGGCTGAAAAGAGGCCGTTGGAAGATAAGGCACGGGCACAGTTGCCCTCGCTATTTGATGCTATTTAGCGTGTTAGCCGATAGTTTATTCCCTAAGCGGTGTATTATAACATGAAGTGGATCCAACAGAAAACTCCCTGTTCCCACACAACTAACCGCCTTTTGGCTTAAGGACGTCTTTAGTCGGTCGAAAGTATCTGAGGGCTCAGAATTCCAATTCGTGAAATTTCCCGCCGAACAATCTACTTTCTTGCCGGCAGCTTCTGCAGGAGTGTTTCACCTCGCCATCTGAATTGAACCCGCCATCGTTGTGTTTATTTAGCCGTGGTGCGATTTTACAGTTGAGGCGTGTCAAACTCGTTTTCACCGAGGGCCACGTCAGCATAGTGGCTGTCCTCGAAGCGCCGGATGTAACTTATAAATGTAACTACCGTATTTTTCGCCGTATAAGACGCACTTTTTCTTCCACAAAACCGAGGGTGAAAAGTTGGTGCGTCTTATATGGTGCGTCTTATACGATATATTCATAAAATGAACTTTGATTAAAATAAAACAAGCAGATTTTCTCGTGCACGTCTTTAAAACTAAAACAGCCGCTCTTCTCTTAAAGGCACAGCGCACTAGAAAACAGGCGTATGCGCGTCGCGGGTGTGATCTATTAATTCAGTCTGTTACACTGCTTTCTGTGTTTGATTAGTAATGTCCGTGCCGTCATTGGTAGTTGTAAGTTACAACTTGTAACGAAACTAATGTGTAATACTATATTAAGGTGTTTATATACTTATATAAAAGTCTAATTCATGAATTATCACGGTATCCACAGTATTGCAAAATCCATATCGTGGCACATCTCAATACCGCTTACTCCTCACTGTTTACTGACTTTACTGACTGTTCATGTTACATGTTTGGCATACAATTGTTCTTAAACTGCTGTTAACTTTTATACAGTTGATTTAAAATATTTTACAGTATTTGTTTCAGAATCTTTTTTTCTAGATTTTCCTCCTTTAAAATTGGGTGCGCCTTATATGGTCGAAAAATACGGTACTCTTTAATGTTTAATGCCATCCTGCAGCATCCACGATCACTGTCCCTGGTCCTGGAATGGCCAGGTGTCCCACACAACTCATTATTTATCATAACTTAATCAAGTGACAATTACAGTTTTACAAATTACAAAAAAAAAAATACAAACATTTACAATTACAATACAATTACAAAAAAAGCCCATGTTTGCTTGTTGCTCTAACATACATCTTTTTACATTTTGTCAGCTTATAAAAACACACATAACTCCATTATTGAAGGATTATTTAAGAAAAATAACATAAAACTGTGGAAACACTGTGTTGGTATTTACGTATTTTTCGACACTCAAAACTTTTAAACTGTGCCCAAAAGAGCGTTAACTTTGTCCGTTGGGAATTGGACGTACACTGCCGTTCAAAAGTTTGCGGTCACTTTGAAATGTCCTCATTTTCGAAAGAAAAATTCAGTTTTTGTCAATGTAAATAACTTTAAGCTAATCAGAAGTACACTCTACGTTGCTAATGTGCTAAATAACTATTCTAGCTGTAAATGTCTGGTTTTTGGTGCCATAATTACATACGTGTATAGGCGCCCATTTCCATAGGATAATGGATGATTGTAAAACCCTTGTTTGGTCATGTTAGCACTTCTGGAAACTGTTTAGCTGGTTAAAGAAGCTATTTGTGGCGTCAATCAAACGCTCCAAATGGCCAGAAATAGAGAACTTTAGGTGAACCTCCACAGTCTGTCCTTGTTCTTAGAAGCAAAGGCTATTCCATGCGAGAAATTGGCAAGAGACTGAAGACTTCACCCCAAACATTTTGACTTTTTTGAGCTTTTAAACGTCTGTATGTTGTTTTGTGTGTTACTCTCGGCTTAATTGCTTTGTTTATTTAGAACATTGATGCCGAATGATGCCGTTTTTATTGTGACCGTTATTGTGAAAAATAACGTCAATGAGTTAAACGTGCGCATTGAGAGAGTTAAAACTGTGAAAAGCGCCTTACAAATGCTCAGAACTTGAACTTGAACCTAAACAAAGGTTTGTGTAAAAGTGTGTAACAGCTGAACAATAAACTGAAAGTGATACTATAGCGTTAAAAAAAAATTAGTTTTTACATCACTTTTTGTATTTTTTCAGATTGCACGCGACTGGCATGTGATTTGTCTGTTTTTCGTTTGGTTTTTAAGCGCATGTTTTTTCAATCATGTTATAATTCCAGTTTTTATGAAGATATTTTTGTTCTCTGCTGGTATAAATACGCTTCTAATTTTGCGTGTAGTTTTCTAATGTTTTCTACCTATATCGTTCTAGTGTTTGCAACGTATTTGTCATGTTCTGACAATAAATCATAAAAACATCTGATGAATAGACTGCTTTTTTAATTTTATTGATTCTTTTTTATTTTGTTTTTATTCAGACATGAAAATCTGGCTTTACAATAGAAATACATTTATTACGATAACTATCAACTAACACAACTAAAATGTGATTGTTTTGTTTTATTTTGGCTATATCGTCCAGTTGTTCTGTTAGCCTCTAAAAATTCGAAAAAATTTCGGAAAAACCAAACGAAAAAAACTCATTCGAAAACAAACTAAACGTGAGCTTCCGTATTGTAAACACGTCGATTGATTTCAAACCAATCAATCAAAGTCAGACTTGATTGCAGATAAAAAAAAGTCTTTCCACTTTTCCCGCTCTTTTTCACTGATTGCCGCCTTTTAGCACGTGTGTAAAGCCGTTTTAGAGTATAAAGGCCGTCACACCCTCGCGTCCTCGTCAGAATGAAAACCCGACATTATCCAATGTGGTTGCTAAGGTGCGTGCCGACAGTTGCTATGGTGTTGGCAAAGGTTGCTAAGAAGTTATTGACTGGCCCACATTGAAAGCACAAATCCTGATTCCCACGTGGCGCCGCTTTATAATTCCACAATTGCACGCGGGTTATTTCACTTTGTCCAGATGAGCAGTGAGTGCCGCTTTCTTTGGCCAGGACGGCTAATTAGCAATACGGTTGTGAGGCGCGGCCTATTAGTCACACTCTGTAAAATGGCCGCCGTCCCTCGTGCTCCCTTTCTTCCTCTTTCATAGTCTGGTTGTTCTAAAGAGCCTCTGATTTAACTATTCCACCACACGCTCTCTCTCTCTCTCTCTCTTTCTGTCTCTCTCCCTCTCTCTCTCTTTCTCTCTGTCTCTTTCGCTCCCTTTCTCTGTCTCTCTTTCTCCCTCCTTCTCTATCTCTCTATCTCCCTCTCTCCCTATCTCACTCTCTCTCTCTCTGTCTCTCTCTCTCTTTCTATCTCTCTCTCTAAGTAACTGTGGGAGGCCTGTCGAGTTTTTGTAGAGAATCGAGCGAAGGATTATCGAACGGGGCATTAGATTTTAGTAGACTTTAATTACATTATCTGTACAAAAGACAGAAAGATCTGTATTGTAACTTTGGGGTTTACAAGGATAAGATCTGCCAAGTTGAAGACAGAGAGGTCTTTTAAAAGACAGAGAAAATAGGAGAGAGACAAGGAGAAGAGAGAGAGAGAGAGAGAGACGAGAGAGAGAGAGAAAGAGAAGAGACAGAGAGAAGAGAGAGAGAGAGATAGAGAGAGAGAGAGAGAGAAAACGAGAGACGGAGAAGGACTAGAGAGAGAGAGAGAGAGAGAGAGAGAGGAGACAGGAGGAGAGATAGAGAGGAAGAAGAGAGAGGGAGAGAGTAGACAGAGAGTAGAAGAGAGAGAGAGAGAGACAAGAGAGAGAGAGAGAGAGAGAGAGACAGGACAGAGAGACGAGAGAGAGAGAGAAGAGAGAGAGGAGAAGAGAGAGAGAGAGAGAGAGAGACAGAGAGAGAGAGAGAGTATGAAAAGAGAGACCGGA
>CM051495.1:4017484-4045010 GCA_028031935.1 Paedocypris micromegethes | reverse complement strand
AGAAAGAAAGAAAGAAAGAAAGAAAGAAAGAAAGAAAGAAAGAAAGAAAGAAAGAAAGAAAGAAAGAAAGCCAAGTGCAAGAAAGGAAGAAATAAAGCCAAGAGCAAGAAAGAAAAAAAGAAAGAAAGTCAAGAGCAAGAAAGGAAAGAAGGAAGGAAGAAAGACTAAGGAAAGAAAGAAAGGAAGGAAGAAAGAAAGCCGAGACCAAGAAAAGAAGGAAGAAAGATAAAGGAAAGAAAGCCAGTAAGAGCAAGTAAGACTAGTTAAGTCCAACCAAAGCAAGGATTTCCATCCTGCGACTCTGTATCACTCCACCGATCTTGATCTTGAGTCAAACGGAGAAGAAGAAAAACAATAGTCGCTTGCTGCAAATGGACCTTTTTCCACACATCACATGGTTTAAAAATCACATTCCACTGACGCTGAAGAACCTTCACTGCAGAAAACTCAGTGATTCAATACATGTAGCGAGAGAAGACACACACACACACACACACTGAAGAATCTGCACATTCACCTTCACTGCAGAAAACTCACCTGTTGTTCCGCACAGTGATTCAATACCTGTAGCGAGAGATGCCACATTACTGAGAAGAATGATGCAGGCACACACACACACACACACACACACACACTTTCACATACACTCACTCTCACACACACACACACACACGCGCGCAGAGAGACAGACAAGCGAGATAAAGCAAGAATAAAGAAAGATAAAGAAAGAGAAAGAAAGATATAAAAAGAAAAGAAAGAAAGAAAGAAAGAAAGAAAGCACAAAAGAAAGGAATGAATGATGAATGAAAAGGCCTTAAGCCCTAAGACGCTGAGATAGGCGCCAGCTCCCCGCGGCCCTGTAAAGGATGAAGCGGTAGAAGATGACTGACTGAATGAAAGAAAGAATGAAAGAAAAAAAAATTAAGAACGAAAGAGAGAAGTAAAGAAAGAAAGAAAGAAAGAAAGCTAAAAGCAAGAAAGAAAGAGAGAAAAGAAAGATAGCCAAAAGCTCTCTCTCTCTCTCCAATTATCTCTCTCTCCCTCTATCTCTCTTCCTCTTTCTATCTCTCTCTCTTACTTCCTCTTTTTTAACTCTCTCTCTCTCTCTCTTCAATTATTTCTCTTTTCTCTCACTGTCTCTCTCTCTCTCTCTCTCTCTCTCTCTCTCTCTCTCTCTCTCTCTCTATTTCAGTCTCTTTATATATAGTCTCAGTTCTCTTTATATATAGTCTCAAACGCTGATCTTTGCATTGATCATACGGGCCAGAGCGCCCTCTGCTGGAGAGAGCAGCACTACGATAAGATGAGATCCTTTTTATAGTGGAAAATAAAAAAAATACAACACAAGGGACATAAACATGCTTGTACACGCAACATTCACAACACAATGTGATACAATGTAAATTACATTATTACAGTGTAATTACACAACACTGTGTAATAACACTGCAATTATGTGTTCACTGAAAATATTGCTTAAATAGAATTTGTCATAAATTAAAAAAAAAAAATCAAATATAAAATGGACCTTCATTCTAATTATTCTAATTATATTGATAACGCGGGATGATTATTAAAGATAAAAAACGCTTAAATAAACACTTTTAAAATCACCGTCATATTTGGAGAAACACATTAAGGCAAAAGTCGATTTAATGTTAATTTAAAGTGTTTTTTGTCAAGTTAAACTATACAGATCTTCCCTGGCTATACAATTGAATATGTATCAGAATTGTATTTTACTACTTTGAGACTGACTCTTTTTATGTTCTTTTTATCTACTTTATTCTACTATTTCAAAACATTGAGGTGTTAAATTTCGTTTCTGTGTTAGAAAACAAAACCTCGTGAATGGAGTTTGTTTTTGACTTTTTTTGGTGTCTTTTTTTGTCTAATTTCAGTGCTAGTACAATACTTAAGTTCTTATAAAATTGAATACTTTGAGACTCAAGTCGTTTTGAAATTGGTGACTTGTTGCTCGTTATGGAGTAATTTTTACAGTAAGTTTCTGTACTTTTACTCAAGTATGGCTGTCTGCTACTCTTTACACCTCTGATTAAGTGAAGTAAAGGTGTTATTATTACTATGATTTGGATGCTGTCATGATATGTTACACATTTAAAACTAATTTGAAAACAAAAAATGAAACAGATTTTGCGGCCATTGTTCTTGTGAATAAAAAAAAAGTGAAATAGTGAAACATTTTCCACTATAAGGAGCTTCTTTTTGTCCAGTAAAATTACGGAAAGTGAAATTACGGAACAATTTAAGAGAAGAGCAACGTACCAACTTGAAACTTTTCAAATATACACATAATACAGACCTTCATTCTGATTTATCCAATTATTTTGATAACGCGGGATAATTGTACAAAAAAGAGGCGTATGTCAAACGTTTAAGGTAATTAAGCATGTCAGTTAATCAAAGTAGTTAATCAAATTAAATACATGTGTTATTATTACTATGCTTTGGTTTCATGTTGTTATGAATAGTTATGTACACACGCTTGAATAAAGTAATAATGCACGATTAAAAGAAACGCCTGTTCACGCTGAAACGTGTGTTTCCTGTGTATTTTGATGAAATAATAATAATAATTAAATTTAAAAATTGAACGAATTATTATTATTATTATTATTTTTAAAACATATTATTATTATTATTATTATTATTAAAAGAAAGAAATCTAAAAGCAAGCAAGAAAGAAAGAAAAAAAAGCTAAAAGCAAGAAAGAAAGAAAGAAAGAAAAGAAAGATAGCCAAGAGATCTCTCTCTCTCTCTTCAATTATCTCTCTCTCTTTCTTTATATCCCTCTATCTCTCTCTTACTTCCTTTTTTAACTCTCTCTCTTCAATTATTTCTCTTTTCTCTCACACTCTCTCTCTCTCTTTCTCAGTCTCTCTTTCTCAGTTTCTCTCTCTCTCTCTCTCTCTCTCTCTCTCTCTCTCTCTCTCTCTCTTTACCCAAAAATTGTTAGCATAAAAACGGACGCGTAAACTTCCTCCCCGACGCAAGGTGGCGCCACGCAACTTTACTCGCCCGAGTGCCGCGTAACAGAAGAAGAGTCGTATCGCACGTACGCAACAAAGATTTCGCGGTCTTTGTTCTTCGGAGTAAGAAAAGGAGTCGCTAAACGTTCCAGTCGCGTGAAGAAACCCGACGGTGTAGCTGGTTTGGGTTTTACTCACCAGTGCATGTGTGTGTTACGCCCAGACCGGCGTGTAATTACACCCGGGATTTACACGCTGCAATTCAGTTCGGTTGAACCTGGATACTCAGTTTCGCGAGTAAGTTGGCGAGTAAGTTAGTTAACTAAGAGCTAGTTTGATGAAGCTGGAGTTGGCGAGTGCGAGTTCAGGCTGCAGCAGCATGAGTCCGCGGTGTAAGTCCGCGTATTTTACGGAGGCGGACTGTGAGGTGTTATTACTGTGTTATGAGCAGTATAAAGGGATTATAACGAAGAAGAGCAACACCGCTGCAGCCGCCAAGGAACGACAGTGGGCTTGGCAAAAAGTAACGGACCGAGTAAATGCGTGAGTTACTTTAATGAAGCCGTGTGTTATTCATGTGTTATAACAGCGTTGTGACGTTTTGTGGAATCAGATTAGTGGCCCAAAAATATGAAGCGTAAATGTGTTTAGCGTGTAAATGTTGTGTAAGACCAAGCATGCAACGAACGAAATTGCTTCACATTTACGTTTGTGGGTTTTGTTTGCAACGTTTTTTTTTTTCGCTTTAGATTTTTTCGTTCGTTTCAGGTTTTTTTTTTCGTTTGGACTTCTAGCGTTAGCTTCACGTGGGGGCGGGGCGTGCACTGATTGGCTGGTCAGAATGTGACGGAGTGGGAGAAGTTCATAGAGTCGTACATTTTTTAAACACGAGTGTACAATAAACTGTGAATAAAGTGTTATTTTTGCGCAATTTTGCTAAATATTGTGGTGGCTGAGTATTTCAGAAAAATAATAATTGATATTTTTGTGTCTTCACATCAAAAGAGCCAATCAGGGTAAGCTCCGCCCCATGTGAAAACTAGTGCCAGAAGTCGGAACGAAAACAAAAATGAAACAAACGAATCTGAAGCAAAAAAAAAAAAGTTGTGAAGATTGCGAGCGAAATTTTGAAATACATAATTGACGCTTGATATTTTTGACACTAATTTGATTCCATATTATTCTCCCCTTCTTTTATTGTAGTGGAAAGCGAAAACTAACGCTCGTGTCATCATAGCGTTACAATATCACTAATAATAATCACAATATTGTCTAATAATGTTGTCAGGTGCAGTTCTTCCGGAACGAGAAGAACCGTGGACCAGGTCAAAATGAAGTACAAAAACCTTCTGCAAAGAGGTAATATCCAATCAGACAGTGACTCGTGCTCCGGACGGACGTTATTTCGTCGTTTTTCATCGTAGCCAATCGGAAGAAGGCGGAGGCTCGGCAAGCAGGAGGCGGCCTGCAACCTCCATCCCTCACTCCATCCGAGGAGCTGGCGCTGTCCCTGAACGAAGGGCGTCCGGTGGTGGACGGGATTCTTCACGACACTCTGTCCGACACTCCGTCCTGCGATAGAAAAGACGTGGTGGAATGTAAGTCACATAAACGATACGCCATATAAACGGTACAAAATTGGCCCACGATAGAGATTCTAATTCGTGATAATTCAGTCCATCCAGTATGTATTTATAAATTATTAATAGTGCTGTCAAAGTTAACTAGTTAACGCACACGATTAATTTTAAGTGCTTAATCGAGTTAATTATTATGTATTTTTACAAAAAGCACAATGTCCTGTTTTTATTAAGAGTGTAACCTAAAAAATGGCCACTTCAAACTTTCAATCGATGTATAACACTTATATGTAAGTCCAAAATTGACTTTTTTGTGTGTTTTATCTTGAATAAACAGTGACTCGACCTCGGAGGGTTAAAAAAACCATTATTTCCATTATTTCAAGCTTTAGTCATTTAATGGCCATTAATCGCAATTAATTTGGTTAAGGAAGTGCGATTAACTAGTTAAACATTTTTAATCGTTTGACAGCACTAATTATTAATAAAGGTTTTTGCCTCGTATAATGCGAACACTGTGTTTTTCAAGACTGAAATAATGACACACTATTAAATATTCACTATTAAACTAACAGTCTAAACTTATTTGACTAATTAATACTAGGGCTTAATAATATTAATTAATACTGCTCAGTGGCAGAAGAAAACAGCGCAAATAACGAACTAATCCGAACTAAAAAACCAATCCGAACTAATAAAGTGTGGTAAAGTTTTACAATTTTACACCAAAAATGCTGTTGTGCGCAATACATGCGCGTCTCGTTTTGTATCAATAAAGGGCGGATTTGTCGCATATTTTTATCGGTCTGTCTAGTAATAATAATAAAAGTATTGTAGAAGTATTTTCGTTTAATATAAAACAATGTGAACTCAAATCACAGTTAAATAAATGTAAATATTTTATAAATACTATGAAAGTTGATCACTTTCTAATGTAATACTATGATTTGCTTGTTGATGTTAAGTCAGACACATAATCACTAATGTATTGCATGAAACATTACATTTTATACATTAATAAACAGTCCCCTTTTCCCATGTGTGCAGAATATAACCTAATATAACCAACTTTCTATATTTTTACATTTGAAATAGGCTATGTGATGTTTTAGCTCTTCTATGTTTGTGCTGTTTCCATGATTGGATAGTTGTTACTTCAAACAATAACCTATATTTTAGACAAATTCTTTATCAATATTACCCTTTAAAATAGTATTAATTTACTAATTTGTCTCATTTGAGTTGGACAGAATTAGACTTTTTAGTTGGCTTAAAGTATGTTAAAACAACTAAAGTTTATTATTTCAAAAGTAAAAGTGATTTTAATAGTTAGAATATGTGGTAAAAACTCATAGTTTTAACTTTGTTGAAATAGCTGAATAATTGTTCAAAAACCTACTGATTAATCATTGGAATAATCGATGACTAATCGAATAATCGTTCCAAGAATCGGTAGATTAATCGATTATCAAAATAATTGTTTGTTGCAGCCCTAATTAATACTGGTAGTATTTTCAGTACAGTCTAAAATCCTTAGCTAAAAAGACACCCGGTTTTTTTTTGTTCTTTGCAACTTGGCATCTAGGAACCAAGGACGAAAAGTCTTTCTTTCTAAAAGGCACGACATATAGTTTGTTTATCTGCAACATTGTGTCGTTTAATTACAGTTTTGCATGAAAAATGTTCTCAAAACGACATGCAACGTTTCTTTATTTAAAAAAACAGCAGTTTGGCTTCCCTTAGGGTCTACGTATTCTGTTCTTAAATAGTTTATTTTATAAGTTTATAAGTTCTAATATCATTTATACATCGCAATATATTTCTATAATACATATGTACGTTGTGTTGCAGATACTGACGGAGAGCTTGAGTTGGACCCTTCCGAAATACATTCTGTGACATGTGTAAGTCTTTTGTGTAGAGGTGCATTGATATCTCGCCGATACCGAGTGCTTAATAACATAATAATAAATATGATTAATACGTAATAATACACTTTAAACTGAAAACTGGACACTTTAAAACATTGAACACTTTAAACAATTTAGCTGGGTCACTTGGATCATTTTCTGTATTTTGTATCTTTTTCTTCTTATTGTATTTTTACATTTTATTCATATATTATCCTGCATATTTTTACTTTTTACTTGCATATCTTTTATTTATTTTTTTATTCATATTCTACCTAGCATTTTTTATCTTGTATTTTGTATCCCTCTCTTATTGCAATTTTGTATTTTATTCATTTATATTTTATCTCTATTTTTATTGCTTATCTTTTTATTGTAACCCCCCCCCCCACTATGTTTATACGCCGGACAATTGTAAAAACACATTTCACTGCACGTTGTTGCAAAATAATACGTAATTGACAATTAAAATCTGAATTTAATAATATTTAAGTAAATAATGCTGATGGGTATCAGATGGAAAGCTTAAAACATTTTTTTTTCGATTGAGCAGAATAGTTCTAATAAATATATAAATAAAATTGAAAAAAGCTGTGAAGCGGTTAATTGCTGCCACCTGGTGGTAAAATTATTTATTACTAGTGTGATTATGAAATAATCGAGATTTTTTTTATTATTTAAATTGAAGTCCCTGTAAATTGACAATGAACGCGTATCACCAGTGATACCAAAAAAAAGACAAGGGGCTAGGTTGGAAATACGAACATGTATTTAAAATGAAACGCATGTTGTAAGCAACACATAATTCAGAATAAATGTGAAACAAAACATATATTTTAAATATACCTTTATGTAAGACCAAAATTGTCTTTTTTTGTGTGTTTTATCTTGAATAAAGAGCGACTCGACCTCGGAGGGTTAAAAAACAAAGACTATTGTATTGACTATTGCATATTGAACAATAATTATACTAAATTATTTAACAGTTTTTTAGCAAGTGTTTATTTAGTGTTGGGTTTACATTATTTTACATATTACACCTCAATATCCAATGTTACAAGCTTCAGCCATTTAATTGTGATTAATCAGAACTAATTTGGTCAGGGAAGTGTGATTAACTTGTTAAAAGGAATCATCGCTTGACAGCATTAATAAAAACCTTTTTTTCCCTTTGCTTTAGTCACACAGAACTCGTTTTCTAAATTACATATATTACCAATATTTGATCTATGATAAAAACATTTTGTCTGAATTTACGGATCCACGGAATATAACGAAATTCCCTTTTAATGAAACTGCTGTCGGCACCAAATTCGTTTCGTTAAGAGAGGTAATAATTAGCTTTAACATCTCAGCTGCATATTCTCAGCTTTTTTGCTTAGAATAAAGATCACGATTCTTTTCACGATTGTTTCTGGATGTTTTATTATTTTAAAAATCCAACCCGGAAAGTCAGATTGTCATAAAGCAATATAATAACACATATCACTTGTACTTCCAATTTAAATAAATGGAATGAAACATAATGTATTGTAAAAGTTATGTTGTAAAGGAAAAAAAAAGTCACTATTAAACATAATAAAAATAAACATTCCAAGGAACAGCATTATGTACAGTTGAGGACACGATGATTAGCTCTGTTTAAAAGCGCTTTTGAAATACTTATCAAACTGTGATTATTTTGTAGGCGGGGCTAATCATTGTGTCCTCGGCTGTAGATGTTTGCTGTAGACGTCTTCTGGTTTGAGACCGCAGTAAACGCACACACTTTTTAAAATCCTTTTTCAGGTAGTAAAATGTCGGAGTTGATATCAGACTTACTTTATCGTTGTGTTTAATCACTCATTCACTTAGTTTATTTTCAGTTTTTTTAAACTTGACTGCTGCCCGACTCACATCCACTGTTCTAGTGCAGGTAATTAGCGCATTTTTAAAAAAATTAGTGTAATGTAGTTCGCCAACATCGCGCCCAAAAATACGACAGAAGTAATGCATCTTTTATAATATTTAAATGATCGCGCATATATAGGTTTTGCTCGATGCGGACGAGCGGTCTGACAGAAACCGCTAGTCGTAGATCAGGCAGAATCGTATAAACGCTGGATTAAGATCACGAAGGGGCAGAATCGATATCGCGATCTTTTAACGATTAATCGTGCAGCTCTTTTTTCCACTATAGGACGATGATATGGAAGCCATGTCCGCTGTCACAGAACAGGACGACGCAGACACACACATAGAGGTGAGATACACACATCACATGACCTCGGAGCACATTGAACAAAAGCGAGTAACTAATTGTCGTTTCACAGACCTTCGCAGGGGATGTTAATGCAGACGGGGGTCCGTCCACCTCGTCCCACAGTGTGAGCTGTGTAAGATTGTGTGTCCATTCTTATTTCACTTGTTCAGTTCCGTTTTTATTGTTTAATATTAATAATTAATACGTCCCGCAAACAATTTGACATAAAATTAACGAAGGAATAGGCTGAAGAATCGCGTTGAGCTTCTCTTACATCCATTTACGTTTTACTGAATCAGCTTTACAACAAACCTAAAGAAACAACAAGATCAAACAATTAATCTCTCATTTTCATTTGTACTTTTTTTTTTTTTTTTTGGTCGTATTTTATTTTTAGTCACCGATGCGTTTGTTTTTCAGACCGTTTTTTAGTTTTCGAAAACCAAGTACACAATTTCAATTCGTCACTAAGTTCATTCCGTAATTTTACACCAGCAACTAAAACGCATCTCATTTTTACGTTTGCTCTCGCTTTATCGTGTTTGAAAAAGTACAACCCTCTTAAATTATGTTGATCAACTCTCATCTTAACAACAACTCTTTATTTTTTGGAATTAAATAATTTTTGACTGTGTATATGATCTCTAATATTTGAACATATACAACGTCTTTTGGTTTTGAACGGTTAATTGATTCATAATATTCTACTCACTATGCTCATTGCTTCTATTTTTTTTTTTTTTGCCATTTAAAGAGTCTAAAAGAGAATAAGAGTTTAATTTTTCCTGTATTATCCCAAATCAGGGTTTCCGCAGATCCGTAAAAAGTCTTAAAAAGTCCTAAATTCCATAATGTAAAAATAAGGCCTTGAAAAGTATTAAAAAGTCTTAATTTCACATTTCAATAGGTCTTAAAAATGAAATGTAACCGACTTTGTAAAGAGGACTGTGTTCGCGGGGGGGTTGTTAATACAGGTCTCACGCTATAGCTGCAGGAACCGAAAAAGCTTTAGGATACGGGATCAATTTAGTGTCAAAAAGATTCGCAAGCGAGAAACCTCGATTTGAGTGAGCGCAGCTTGAGTGGAAATGTGTACGAAATATGCTTTAGAGAACTGGTCTTCAATTTCATTTTGAACGGTATTAAAAACGTCTTAAAAGGTCTTAAATCTAACTCTTAGAAACCTGCAGATACCCTGCAAATCTCAGCACAATAGGAAACGTGCGGAATAACTAAAGGACAGTAAATCAAATACACACGGTTGTTCATATAATGTCATTTACACCCCGCCCTTTGTTTCTTTACTAGCTGCCAGTGAAGGAGTTATATAAAGTCCATCTGCAAAAAAAAATTATTAAAAGTGACATGGAGGTGGATCTCCTACAGCTTCACATTGAAAAAGCCAAGCTGGAGATTGAAATACTGCGGCATCGCCTCAAGGTAGAATCTTTAACAACTCGAGATTTCGAAGAGTAACCAAACGGTCCTTTTCTCTATTTCAGGAAATGATAGAGTGAATGCACCAACGATGTGCAAGGGCCGCACTTTTACCCAAAGCGATTCCGGCAAATCAAGAAATAGAAGTCGCCCATCTTTTTGGTCCTCAACTGGGACTGGATCGATTGGGACATTGTTGTCAGGACTCTCCCGAATCGTTGCGATATTGTGTGCGAACAATCTTTTTTTTTAATTCCACTCTTGGCCCGTGTTGGGCAGCGAGTCCGGTTGAAGCGTGCAAGAAGCCAATGTAATGTCCTGGATTTTTTAAAACGTGTGTAAGTGAAATGCTGTCGAACTGAAAATAAAAACCTTCTTTAAATGTGGCTTAGTGATGATTCTGAACATTGGCGATGATGTGCGTCGCTTCACTAAAGACCAAGAGGTTGTGTAAAGACAGTTCAAATTTATTTTTATAGCACTTTTCTTAGTTCCAGACCAACGCAAAGTCGCTATGCGGAATTGGGAAAAACTTAGTCTTTAAAGAAGAAAAATGTCCATTGTTCATTAGGAAAATTAGGACAAAGTGTCGGTTAAAAAAGAAAAATTTCAAACTTTGGTGCAGGTGAGGTTCGGTTCCAGGCTTCTACCTTATGCAGCCTTTCTATTCATTAATTCACTGATCGCGCTAGGCAGTTTGGTGCTAAATACGCAAAATCCTAGAAGTGTTGGCACAATTATAGAAATGGGAACTTCGATGCAATACTTAAAAAAAATATCGATACTCGATACCACAGGTAAAAACTGTAACAATGGTTGGGCCTTTTTTTAACTTTTTTTTTTTTAAGCTTTTTTCATTAAGAAGACAGGAACATGAAATGTTCTTGGAATCTTAAGGAAACAAAAACGACCAGAGTTGAACCACAGTATTTATATAAACTGATTTAGATTTGGGATTAAATTAAACATCACTGTTCTTCTGTCTCTCTTTCTCTCTACTCTATCTCTCTTTCTACCCTGTCTTTCTCCATCTCTCTCTACACCCTCTCTTTTTCTTTCTGTCCTTTTCTGTCTCTTACTCTGTCGTTATCTCTACTCTCTTTTCCTATCTGTTTTTTCTCTCTCTACTCCCTTGTTCTCTCTCTTTCTGTCGTTTTTCCTCTCTACTCACTTAATTCTGTATTTCTCTACTCTTCCTTTCTTTCTGTCCTTTTTTCTATCCTCTTGTTCTCTCACTTTTTTCTTTGTAGTTTTCTCTTTACTCTCTTAATTCTATCAGTCTTTCTCTACTTTCTTGTTCTCTCTTTCTACTCTCTTTTCCTTTCTTTCTGTCTTATTCTCTCTACTCTCTTCCTGTATTTGTTTCTTTCTGTCTGACTCTTGTGATTCTCCCTCTATCACCCCTCCTCTCATTTCCAATCAGTCTCTCTCTCTACTCTCTTTCTTTTTTTTCCTAACTTTAAATCTTTTTCTCTCTACTCTCCTTTTTGCACCCTCTCTTTTCCTCTGTCGTTCTCCCTGTGTCTCTCTCTCTTTTTTCTACTTTCTCGATAAATCTCTCTCTACTCTATTCCTTTCGTTTAGTCTTTCTCTACTCTCTCTTCCTTTGTTTTAGTCTTTTTCTCTACTCTCTTTCAGTCTTACGCTCTCTTTCTACTCTCTCCTCTAGTTCTCTATCTACTCTCTCTTTTCCTTTCTTTCTCTCCTTTACTCTCTTCTCTCTCTTCTGTTTTTCTTTCTTTCTCTATGTCTGCCTCACGTGTTCTCGCTCTTTAAGTCTCTCTCTCTCACACCCTTCTCTTTCTGTCTTTATCTCATTCTCCCTCTTTTTCTCCTCACCATCAACAGTGTTTCCTGTTTTTCATACAAACTCGTAACTGTCTGAGGGCCAACTTCAGTAACCCTACACACACACACACACACACACACACACTCCGTTGGGAGACGTGTGAGAATAATGGAGATGGGTCTGGAGGGTTTTTGTGACGCTCGAAACGTTCATAAATGATAAGCTGTCAAGGTCTTTTCTTCAGGTCAGTAAACACCCAGAGAATAAACTGACCATCAACTAAAAGCCACATTTTGTATTGTTTGTGAGGTTTGTGAACATGTTATTTTTTTTACTTTACTTTACAAACTCGGCATTCGGACAATATTCCGTAAGACAGGAAGTGCGTTGTCGAAAAGCACTCCAGTCAGAGGTGGAATAACCATTCTCGGTTATTTCGCTGGACTACAAAGTGATGTAGTTCTTGCACGTAGTATGAAAGAGCCGGTCAATTTACGTACACGTGTACATTTATAAAGACATTTTCGTACATTTATAAACTCGCCCGGACGCCCTGGACAGGACGTAAAAAAAGGACAAGTCCCGGCTAAAGAGGACGCTTGCTCACCCTAAAATATATGCACCCTGCGAATATAAGCTCCACCCCTTGATTTATCAGGCACAAAATAACAATTCCAACAGAAAAACAAATCGGAACAAAAAGTTCAGGTACTTCCCGTCTTACAGAATATTGTCTGAATGCCGCGTTTGTGCGAAAACACTTTTACCAAACCTAACTTGTGACTCGTTTAACTTTGATGTTGTTTTAATTGATCAATGGATAAAATCAAATCTCTTCTAGTGATTCCACCTCAGAAACCTCAGCGGTTCCCATGAGCCTTTGCGTCTTTTACAGAGGCTTTACGATGCGCAGTATTGTTTTTCCCTGTGCAGCAGACCGAGTGTTTAGATTGTGTTTGTTCCCTGGTTTTTCGTGTGTTCTTCGTTTTCGTGTGTTCTATTTCTGCTCTTTTCACGATTTTGTCTGCGTGAAATTTTGTTTTAATTTTGTTATGTGTTTTTTTTTTTGTCACTATGGACTGGAACAAATGCTGCTTGATGCTCTATTGATATTTAAAATCTACTACATTGAATCAAAGTTTCAATAGTATTTTTTATATTTTGTACATTGTAGTCCTATGTTTATATTGTGATTGTACTTTCTATTAGGTGACACTGTTGTTTTAATGTTAAGAACATTGGTCAGCCTGCTGTTTTTAATAAGTGCTTTAACAATTAAAGTTGACTTGACAAAAGAAGTCACATTCATTACTCAAGTATAGATACTAAAGTAAAAAAAAGACTTATGTGGATGTAATCAAGTATCGAGTATTGTAGAAGTACTGATTTACTCACTCAATGCTTTTTTCTCATTTACATGCTGTAATTAAGTACACTGTAAAAAGTACTGGTTTGATACTACTTCAAGTGTAAAAGTAAAAGTAATGCAAAGTAAAAAGAACATCGAAGAACGACATTTTTATAGGTATATGACTCTATTGTCATATTAGAATGTTAACTTAAAACGTAAGGAGTAGAAGTCAAAAGTAGGCAAAGCAGTAAGTACTCAAGTAAAGTATAAATGAGCCCAAATTCTACTTGAGTAAAGTAACTAAGTGTGTTTACGTTGTTACTTGACACCTCTGAATTCTAGACTTTTGCTCATTCTGAACATTTTGGTTATGATGCGCGGCTGGAAACAACTTCTCGTGGCATTGTGTAACGTGTGTGTGTGTGTGTGTGTGTGCAGAGTGAAACATAGGAAATGTGGTTTCTAAAGGCGAGAAAGCAGAGAAAAACGTCATTATAGGTGATAATGCCCTCAGTAAATAAAGCAGCTGTGTGTGTGTGTGTGTGTGTGTGTGTGTGTGTGTGTGTTGAGCGATTCGCTAATGACAAACACACATTTACAAAGTGTCAAAATGTTGGTTTTACTTGGTAATTATTTCCTTAATAAATCTGTGGATTTAATACATTTGAAATGTCTTGTCCAGGTGAGTCGCTGCCCATTTAGTCCAGCCTACTGTGTGTTTGCCCCGCCCACTGAAGCTGATTGACAGGCTCTGCCACCTCCCAAATCGGTTGCACTTTTTTGCACATTTGAGCTTGAATTTTTGTTCTTTTTGATCCATTTTGTTCTGCCATTTTGAAACATTAAGGTGTTTCAAAAATTTCATTTCTATATTAGGAAATAAAACCTTGTAATTACATAGTTTATAAACACAATTATTGGTGTTTTTTGAGCCCAAATTCAGTACGAGTAAAATACTTCACTTCTTTTGGACTCAAGTCTTTTATTCAAGTCTTCTTTAAATTGGTGACTTTTAACTTGTAATGAAGTAATTTTTACAGTAAGGTGTTCTTATTTTTACTCAAGTATGGTTTTCAGATGTTTTTTTACACTTCTGTCTCAAATCAATCTCCTAACCAAATACTTTTGCATTCAAGTTGCTTTACGTTTCGGTTAAAATTACATTCGAAGCTTGCGCAATGAATTTGCGAATGGAATCCATCAAACAATTCGATTTAATTTAAAATATCAAAATAATTTGCATTTTGTCCTGATGTTTGCTCCAAAAATGCAACCGAAATGCTAAATTGTCTCTCAAACTACATTAATTAATTTAATTTAATTAATTGTCATTTCTGCAGCCATAGGTTTTAAATACCAAAGTTTTCCATGTCTTTATAATGGCACGTTTTACTAACAATTACTTATTTTCAGGTATCAGTTGTTGTCTTATAAAATAACATAAATTTTTTAACATACGTGTTTTTTGCTACAAATATTCGATCATTTAAATAAAAAATTGTTTAAGTACATATTTAATATTTTTTTTTCATATGAGCCCTAACTAAATACGCGATTATAAAGAGGCAATATCAAAAAAGAAACATTTTAAAAACCAATAAGCCGCTAAAATAAAGACACGTAAACAAACAAAATCGAAACTGGCGTTTAAATATATCGAATTTAAAGGTAATCAAAACATAACCAGCAATTACTAAAAGTTTTCGCTTAATACTCACAATTGTACTCAAGTACTGTAAATAAGTAAGTACACTGTAATGTATAACTATGTATAAGTACTGGTTTGATAACTACTAATTAAGATTTTTCATCCTTTTCGCAACTGCTTTTCCATTTCTGGGTCACGTGGAAGCCGATTGGACCGTGAGCCAGAGGGCGGGACACACCGTGGATTGGGGGTCGACCAATCACAGAGCGGGACACACACACTCACAACTGTGGGATGTTTTCTCGAAACCGAGTGGGTGTGTCCGGACTGCGAAAGGCGGAGTCTCTGGGTCAGTAGGCGGAGCTTAGAGCTTCAGGAACTCTTGAGGGACTCGTGAGCAGCATCACTCCTTCAGTTTTCCTGGCTTGTGTCGAGTTTGGGTGGAACTTTCCAAACCATCTGAGGAGAAAAGAATTTGTGCACATTTGTGTTGTGATGTTCAACAAGCAGGAGAAGGTGCAGAGAGCAGAGAGATGATTTTCTCTGTCTCTCTCTCTCTCTCTCTCTCTCTCTCTCTCTCATATTTTCTTAGTTTATCTCCCTCCCTCTCACTCTCTCTCTCTTTCATTTTCTTAGCTTCTCTCTCCATATATCCATACATCATTCTATTTACATATCAGTCTATTTCACTCTCTTTCTCTCACTCTCATTTTCTTATTCTTTCTCTAACTATCAACCTCCCTTCTCTTTCACTCTCTTTCTCACACACAAACTTTTGTGAAAGTGTTTCACACTTTCTTTTCCTTTCTTGCTCTCTCTTAAACACACACACACACACACACACACACACACACATCAGTATGTTTGAGTCATTAATTTTGTAATTGGTCATTAATTTGTACTTTTGTATTATACTATTACTATTGCATTTATAATATTATGCTTTTATGTACAAACAGATGCACACACACACAAATACTCAAAATACCTACACACAAACAAACAAACACACAACACACACACACACAAACAACTGTCACACACATACATTTGGACAGAAATACACACAACAAATATAATTTGTATTATATTGTTACCATTTTTTCTAATAATATTACTGTATTACTATTTTTTATTTATTATATATTTTATACATGTTTATAATATTATGCATTTTTATACAGACAGATGCACATACACACACACATACAGGAATACTCAAAATACCTACACACAAACTAGACTCAAAACACACAAATGAACACACACACACACACACATATATATATATATATACATTTAGACAAGCATACACACACACACACAACTGTCACACTCAAAACAAACACTCAAACTGCACTTTATTACACACACACCTCGTTCTTTCCGCTTGACTAACAATGATATGTTTGTAAAGGCAAAATGGAACCCGAGAAGGGAAATTGTGTGAAAGGGGGAAAAAACCTCAAAACAAAAAAGAAAAACCAAAACCACCCACAACAAGCCAGGAAACGAGGACAGATTCACAGAATAGTTTTGTACAATAAATAAGGCATATTTTTTTTTATTTATTCTAAAACCTCTAATAGATTGTATTTTTCAAGCCTTCTACCACAGGGTGGCGCTGTTTTTTTTTTTTTTTTCTTTCTTTTTTCAACTAACTGGCTGTCAGACTAGGAGAAAGCGAGTGTAAAACAGTATTTATGATTTTGTGGTTGAAATAATTTGGTTTTTAATGAAACATTCTAACTTGTAAAATTCTAATCTTTAGTCACTCACAGTCAAAATTTCTTATCGTTAACTTACAACCGATCACAAAGAACACTTGATTTTGAATCACTCACAAACAGTCAAACAATACGCATTCTAATCTTTACCTACAACATTTTCAAATTCAAATTTTAATTGTCATTAACACATGCAATGAAATGTATTTTACAATCATCCAGCATTTAAACTCTGTTTGGTGCTGCGTCCAAGAAAGAGAAACAATAAAGATAAGAAAAAAAAGAATAAAATACAAAATAAATTAATACCATTAAAAATATGAATAAAAACAAGGAAAATACTATGAGGATGAAAAAAGATAAAAATACAACAAAACAAAAAAAAGAGCAAAATACAAAAAAATACTCGAGTGATATATTTTACTTCTATGGTTAGAGATGGGTTAACCATTGCTACATACCAATTACCTTTTTAAACACATATCTAAACACGGGTCAGGGGTGTAAAGAGTACTGGACGCCATACTTGAGTGAAAGTACAGATACTTAGTTTAAAAATTACTCCATTACAAGTAACCAGTCACCAATTTCAAAAAGACTTGAGTCAAAGTAGCAAATATCCAATTTTACAAGAACTTTAAGAGTATTAAGAAGTATTTTATTCGTACTCAATATAGGCAAAAAAAAAAGAAATGTGAAAACAAATATTGTTTTGTAATACATAAACGGAATTTAACCTCAATGTTTAAAAATGGTAGAACAAAGTAGATACAAAGAACAAAAAGTCAGTCTCAATTACATAGATGTAAGAAAGATGTAAAAAAGTAGATGTAAAATAAAATTCTGATTTGTACATATATATATATATATATATATATATATATAGCGCACAATCACAATGTAACGAGTAACGATAAGTGTCAATTCAAATGTAGTGGAGTGAAAAGTACAGTTACTAAATCAGAAATGGAGTGGAGTAGAGAGTAAAAGTTGCTTATAATGTTGATACTCAGTGCAAGTACGAATTAGCCAAAAACTTACTTAAGTAAAGTACATTTACTCAAGTACCTTACACCCCTGGTTATAGTAGAGGCTATTACTAATACTAGCTAAATACTAAAAATATATAAAAAATCAAACAGGATGTACTTTCATGCATATAAATTCACTTATAATTTCTGCGTTGTGTACGTGTGAAATATATAACTGACTCCAAACTCGCTCCTTGTGTGATATTACTGCAACGTAGAACAAGTAAAACATTTCAGTGTGCGACAAATGCCGTTAATTCACACCAAACAGCATCTCGATAAAAGATGACGAACAAAACGAAAAGACTACACTGAAAAACCCAAAACTGCAGAAAAATAGCATTAACCCTCCTATTATTTTCGGGTCAAATTGACCTGTTTTTGTTCTTGCTTTTTTAAGTTTAAATGTAAAAAAAAAAAACAATGTGATTTGACGTGTTCAAGGGGGCAATTTGGCCACTTTTTAGCTAAGAACGAATAATCACAGTTACTCACCTCTGGTAAGAAGACTGCCTAACTAGGTAAAACAAAGCCGAAATTTAACTGAAATAATACAATGTACAAAACTTAACCCCACAAACACAACTACTTCTTTCTAAAAGCGTCTGCCAAAATATGAAATAATTACATCTTATACACTGCATTTACGCGAAAAAAAAAGCACCCGGCGAATATAAGCACCCCCTGATTTTTCAGGCACCAAATAAAAAAAATGACTATTCATTTTTATTACGTTTCTGGTTCAATTATGTTAATATTAAAAATACTATTTTTTCTTTTGCTCCCGCCAAATTGTTTCAAGCTCCTGTTTGAAAACGCCATAGTGAAGGATTATTATCCCCTGTGCAGCAACCCAGCGTTTTGATTGTGTCTGTACCTTGGATTTTTTCACTTCTTGCCCGTGTTCTTCATTTTTTAATGTTTTGACTCTTTGTGCAATGACACATTGAACCGGTTTGTAGACGGTTGTGCTAAGCTAAGCTAACTCGGTTGTGGTTTGTAGACGTGTTTCCCTTTATTTGTGATTGTTCCTGACTTGAAATACGGAAAAATAGCGGCTTATATTTACCCGCATATTGGAAATTGCGATTATAAGCACCAAGTTTTTGAGCGTCAATTTGAAAAAAAAAAAAAAAGAGATGCTTTATTCGCCTAAACGCGATACATTTGGTCAGGGGTGTAAAGTACTTGAGTAAATGTACTTTGTTACTTTACTTAAGTATGTTTTAGGCTTCTTCGTACTTGTACTGAGTATCAAAAATATAAGCAACTTTTACTCGAAACACCACTACATTTCTGATTGAGTAACTGTACTTTTCACTCCACTACATTTGAATTGACATTACTGTTACTCGTTACATTTTGATTGTGTGCGACAAACCATAATCGTTTTTTTTATTTCTTGGGCGAACGAGGTGATTTTGCCATCTGTCGTCTGCTGAAGATACTGGAAGCTAATTGTGTATTCACCAGGATTTTACTGTATAGGATTATTATATTTATTTTGCACATTTGAGTTTGATCGAGACTGACTTTTTGTTCTTTATTTAATTAGTTTTACCATTTTTGAAACATTGATTAGTTTCTGTATTAGAAACTAAAACTTCATGGAGACATTTTTCACATTTCTTTGTATTTTTTTTTTTTTTGCCTAAATTTAGTACGAGTAAAATGCTCATGTTCTTTTAAAATGCGATACTTTGCTACTCTGACTCAAGTCTTTTTCATAGCGGTGACTTTTTACTTGTATCGAGTAACGTATACAGCACGTACCCGTACTTTTACTCAAGTACGGTTGTCTGGTACTCTTTACATCTCCGCTTCTGGTTACTCTACCACTACTCAGAGACGGATCTTCAGCTGGAGTGGCTCGGGTCACTACTACGGCCCCGTCCGGGTTTGAACCCATCACTTCACACAAACCCGCCGCCGAACCGCGTGACCGCGCTCGTAAATTACGCTGACAGCTCAGGAAGGGGAAAGTAGGGGGGAAAGCGTAACACTCCACTCCAACAATAAAGCCCGGACGCTCAGAACCAGCACGGCCCGCTGTTTGCTGCTTTCCAGCCGCGTTTCTGGAACAACATTGGAAGGGAACGCCACCCGGGCGAAGTGATCGCCTTTCAGCCACGCCCACATTTCCTCAACCGCCGATCCCGAAATAGCTTGAGCGTGACGCTGTCGACTTGTCGTTTGACCTTTGACCAGGGGAGTAGAGAGTACCGCACAGCCATACTTGAGTAAAAGTACAGACTGTAAAAAATTACTCTAATACAAGTAACAAGTCACCAGATTCAAAAAGACTTGAGTCAAAGTAGCAAAGTATCCAATTTGAAAGAACTTGAGTATTCAGAAGTTTTTTTTATTCGTGCTCAATATAGGCCCAAAAAAAAAGAAATGTGAAACACAAACTATTGTTTTCCAAGACAGAAACAGAATTTAACCTCAATGGTTGAAAACTGGTAGAACAAAGTAGATACAGAGAACAAAAAGACAGTCTCAATCACTTACATTTGCAAGTATATATAAAATAAAATGATTAATCTGATTAGTAAATTATATATTATATGTATTATATAAAGTTATAAATTATATAATAACATTTGTAAAACACTTTACGCCCCTAATTCGCGTTCTTGTGGTTTCTAATTCACAAATAGCGTCCATTACCTTCAGCAGCCTAAAGATGGCGATATTCACCTCGTCCGCCCAAGAAATTAACCACGGTATAAATCGATTCCCGCTTGTCGCGCACAATTACAACGTAACGAGTAACGGTAAGTGTTCATTCAAATGCAGTGGAGTGAAAAGTACTGCTACTCAATCAGAAATACAGTGGAGTAGAGAGTAAAAGTTGCTTATATTTTTTATACTTAGTGCAAGTACAAAGTAGCCAAAAACATACTTAAGCAAAGTAACGAAGTACTTTACTCAAGTACCTTACACCCCTGCCTTTGACCTCTGGCTGGAATGCCACCAGCGATTGGAAATGCCTTTTCGAGGCCTTGAAAAGCTTTGAATTTTAAATGAAGTGCTTGAAAATTTGTGGAAATGTAACAATATCGTGGAATTTGAAGAAGTGCACGTCCTCGGGACCAGACCTGGACTTAAGCGGAGCGTGCGATTTTCGTATTAGACGAGTTACGATTAGACGTAGACGACTACACCACCACTACTACTTTAACTACTACAACTATAGACTGTGTTTCAATCGTCAAAACGACACGTTTGGACCGTTCTTTCGTTCAATTTTCTCTCAGGGTTGGTGTTATTTCGCCAAGCTGCTCTTTGTTTTTTTAGAAGGCGTGAAAGATATTTTACATTTTCGTTTTCAATTTAGTATTTTTTTTGCATTTTAACATGCACTCGAAATAAAAAACAGTTCTACCAAAAGACGAACATAAAGTGATTTAACCTTTTAATTTGCTTGAACCAATGAAGACAGTCGCGTTATGGTGTTTGAAGTTTCTTTTTTTTTTTAAATATAAATCAAAATATGTTTTTTTTTTTTTTTTCATATTTCATAATTTTTTATAAGGTCAGACACCTTTTTGAAATAAGACTTGATTATATTTTCTCGTTTATACTCTGAGCAAAGAACGTTCTGCAGTCAATGAGATTTTACATTTTAGTTTTCAATTTAGTGTTTGACATAATAGTATTTTTTTGTATTTAAACATGCATTCGAAATAAAAAACTGTTCTACCAAAAGACCAATATAAAGTGATTTAACATTTTAATTCACTTGAACCAATGAAGACAGCCGCGTTACGGTGTTTGTTTTTTTTAATTTAAAATCAAAATGTTTTTTTAAATATTTTATAAAGTTTTAAAGAGTCAGACACCTTTTTAGAATGAGACTTGCTTATATTTTCTGATTTATACTCTGAGCAAAGAATGTTCTATGGTGAAAGAGATTTTACATTTTAGTTTTCAATTTAGTGTTTGACATATAATAGTATTTATTTGTACTTTTACTCTTAAAGCCGCGACGTGATTGGCTGGCCGGTGTGTTTCGCCGTAGCTCTGCGATTCCGTACGTGTTTGTTTGCGCACACATCCTGCTGCCTGCACAGGAAGAGAAGTGCGAGCCACTTCCTGTCCGGTAAGGGAAGAGTGAGGGGTATAGAAGGGGCCCGTGTTTCCTGACGTGAAGAAGAAGAAGAGAAAAAAGAGACAGAAAACAAACACATGACATCATGCGGCAGGTTCGCCGGACGGGGATTGTGGGACGAAAACGCTATAGGAAGTGCACAAAGAAATACACACACACACACGTACATTATTCGCCCAAGTAGTAATATTAATAAATGTATGGAAGCCAATCTCGTTTGACAAGTGATAAGTATTGTTAAATGAAAAAAAAACGTAAACAAATAAACAAAGATAACCTTCAACAATATTAACAAATTCACAAACACTTTGTTATATTTTGTTAGATGCAAAAATTTAAACAGACAAACAAAGATAAATGAGTTATCGAGTAAATGGCGATAACCTTTAACAATATTAATAAAGTCACAAACACTTTGTTACTTTTTGTTCAAATGCAAAAGCGTAAACAAACAAACAAAAATGGCAGAGTAAATAAAAGATAACTTTTAACACTGTTGATATTCACAAGCACGTTGTTACATTTTGTTAAATGCAAAAACATAAACAAACAAACTAAGATAACTGAGTTACAGAGTAAACATAGATATCCTTTAACAATATCTTTAAGCAATAATGTGTTTAAAGTTTAAAGGCAGTAAATTGTAGAGAATGAAAGAAAGAAATACTGAATAGACAATAAGAAAAATGTATGGATGGATAGATGACTGGATCCACTGATAGAAATGCGGACAGAGACAGACAAGTTTTTTTTTGTAGTTCAAAAAGAGAAAATTTCCTTGAAAAGAAATGATGAGAGGAGGTATGTCAAGCATGTTTACAACTCAGTATGACTAGTTTTAATTGAATAAATAGTAGAGAATCTGTTTGCTGAGCAGAGGATTGAGCTTCAGAAGAACCTGCAGGATCTGTCAGTGTTTTCTTTCCTTTTAGGGAGCTGGACCGGCTAAGAAAGCTTCTTTTCCTATTTAACATCCTTCCCTCCACACACACACACACACACACACACACACACACACACACACACAGACTGAGAGAGAACGAGAGAACGTGGAGAGTGTGAGAGAAAGACAAGAACAAAAGAGAGAGAAAAGAGATAGAAAGTTGGACAAAGAGAAGAGAAAGAGGAAACAAAAGATATAGCGAAGAAAGTGAGAGAGTGAGAAAGAGAGAGAGAGAGAGAGAGAGAGAGATAAATTGGTTCATTTGGAGAGAGAACAGAGTGGTGCAAAGACAGGGTGAGAAAGAGAGAGACAAAGAGAGGGATACATATCTAGAGAGAGAGATTAGAAAAAGAGAAAAAAGGAGATTAGACTGAGAGTGAGTCGAGTAAAAAAAGAGGCAGCCAGAAACAGACGAAGCGAATGAAAGAGAGTGAGTACGAAAAGAGAGAAAGAGAGAGACAGAAAGCGAAAGAAAGGGAGTGAGTACGAATAGAGAGAAAAAGAGAGAGACAGTACTAGATGAGAGAGAGAGAAAGAAAGACAGATAGAGAGAACGAGAGAGAGAGTACTAGATGAGAGAGAGAGAAAGAAAGACAGATAGAGAGAACGAGAGAGAGAGAGAGTACTAGAAGAGAGAGAGCGAAAGTACTAGAAGAATCACCCAAACACAGACTCCCTCTTGCCCAACATCCGCACATTCTTCCTTTGTTTGGACAATCCTGCCAATGTAAAAGCTAATTAACTAAGTCGGGATGAAATTTCACCGCACGACTGTTGATTCGTACCCAACTGAGCCACTTAACGTTCTAGCAGCGAGACGTGCGGCGTGTCCTTCAACAGACGTTCAACTCCAGCCAGCGTGATGCGGGGCAATCCGGGGGAAAAGAACACAGCGATCCGGCATCATCCGAGAGAAAGAATAACACACTCGTGCGGCGCTCATCCTCAAACGCAAAGGCTTCGGAGACACCGCTTCCCTCGTCGAAACACACACTTATCGTTTTTTTCACACTCCACCATTGAGTGAATCAACACTGGGGAGCATTTCTGAAGTCTCCGAGCTGCCGAAGACATGAGAGGAGACAATTTGGGTTTTGTTCCCTCCAGCCCGAGAAATGTTTTCCTTCTGACCGCGGTTTGAGGGAGAGAATCGCTGCGAAGAGCCAAAATCACTTTGTGGCCGATCGAAAAACACGGAGAAGAAGAGCCAGAGAGAGACGAGTGGGTTACAACTCAAACATTGCGGCCTGGTTGCTCCCTCGCTCCTCCAGCCGTTCAGCCATTCGCCGTTGAGCAACGAAAGTAAGGACACGATCGGCGTGCGTGTAAAGCGATGAAGAGAGAAAGAGTATACTATAAGAGAGAGAGAGAGAAAGAGAGCTATAAGAGAGAGAGAGAGAGAGAGAGAGAGAGAGTACCACAAGAGAGAGTACTAGAAGAGAGAGAGAGAGAGAGAGAGAGAGAGTACCACAAGAGAGAGTACTAGGAGAGAGATAGAGTACTAGAATAGAGAGAGAGTATTAGAAGAGAAAGAGAGAGAGAAAGAGTATTAGAAGAGAGAGAGAGAGAGAGAGAGAGTACTAGAAGAGAAAGAGAGAGTACCACGAGAGAGAGAGTACTAGATGAGAGAGAGACAGACAGTAGTAGATAAGAGACAGAGAGAGAATACTAGACAGAGAGAGAATACTAGAAGAGAGAGAGAGAGACAATGTACTAGAAGAGAGCGCGAGATAGTACTAGAAGAGAGAGAGAGAGAGAGTACCACAAGAGAGAGTACTAGAAGAGAGAGATAGAGTACTAGAAGAGAGAGAGAGAGAGAGAGAGAGAGAGAGTACTAGGGGAGAGAGAGAGTGTACTAGAAGAGAGAGAGACAGTGTACTAGAAGAGACGGTACTAGAAGAGAGAGCGAGAGAGTACTAGAAGAGAGACAATGTACTAGAAGAGAGAGAGAGAGACAGAGAGAGAGAGAGAGAGAGAGAGAGAGAGAGAGACAGAGTACTAGAAGAGAGACAGACAGTGTACTAGAAGAGAGAGAGAGAGACTGTACTAGAAGAGAGAGAGTGAGAGAGTTCTAGAAGAGAGAGAGAGAGAGAGGGAGAGAGAGAGAGAGTACTAGAAGAAGAACCAGAAACAAACATTGCGGCCTGGTGGCTCCTCGCTCCTCTTCTGTTGAAAAGACGTTCAGCCAATTGCCGTTGAAAAACTAAAGTAGGGACACGATTGGCGTGCGTGTAAAGCGATGTAAAGATTTTGACAAGAACTCAAAATTTGACAACTTTATTTCTTGGCATCATGGTAGTACATTTTGAAGTGATTTACAGCTCGACTTTAATGGAACGTAGAGGAGAAACATCCATCTGTTGCATGGAAAAGTGTATTAGCGAAATTCGTTGCATGTTTAATTCCTTTTGATTTAACACCATGGACATTTCATTGCAAAATCGGTATTGATAATTATGTCCAAAAGGAGAGTTTCCACCAGCTCAACTCACGAAAGGTTTCCAGTTTCCTTGTGCACAGAATTAAATCACTTGCGCAAAATGGAACAACGCGATATAAATGAGCCACCGCGGACTAAACTTTGCCCTATCGACAAAACAAGAATACTTGTATTTTATTTATTTGTTTTTAAGTGCAGTATAAAAGACTTGAGTGGTTTTCACGTAGCCAGTGCAAAATGTCTTATCCATTTGAATACAATCTTTTATAACATGTCTATAAAAATAAAAAGGGAATGGATATATTTATGTAAAAAACACATACACACGTAGCAAAAATATTCACATTCTCGACGTCCACGTCCCAGTACCCTCATTTGAGACCTAAAGCAGACAGTAGCTGGATGGAGTCAGCAAAGTCATGGGTTAAACTTTGACCACAGTCTCAAAAAAGTACAGGTTATCAATAACAAAGTTGAGCCATTGAGAAGGTCAATACTGCAGCCACAGTCCTCAGCCGAGGACGATGGGGAGTCCTAAAAAACGGATGAGATGATTCCCTGAAGAAACAATCAAAGACGGTAACTCGTATGTGCACCCGACTTCCGGAGGCAGGAGACCCGGAACTACCCGGTGATGCAGGCGCTGTAGTAGACAGCACTGCTGGCATCGGAGAGAGCTGATATCAAAGCACTGCTCTCCTCACAGGACACGTTCCTGCCCAGTCGAGTCCTGCCCGAGCTCAGATACTGGTCGAATTCAATCCTGTCCACTTCACCCCAGAACTCCGCCGAAGGTCCTAGCTGGTCCATCGCGTCCAGAGACTGAGGAGGTGCTGCCGGAGTCTCGGGTGGTGGGGACAACTGGCCAAGGTGGGAGGTGAAGGCGGGAGGAACCTGGGCACTCCCGTAATTCTGACCGTAGTAGGAGGACGTTGACGTGCTGGGAGCCTTCGAGGACTCTGGTGGACCCATGTTGGTCTGGGAGGGGTAAAGAGCGTTTGGGTTCGGGGACTCGGTGGCCAGGCATTTCTCCTGCAGGGGAAGGCAGACAAGTGGAGACTTGTTGAGCTGGAGGTTACGGGAGTTGTGGCTAGGTTGGTGGTTGTTGGAAGCGTGATGGTAGCTTATCCACGAAGGCAGACCCATGTCTTCCTGCATATGAGGGGGGAAGAACACAGAGTCCCCACCTGCTTCGTCCAACACGTCCAGCGGAGACATCTCGGGTGTAGGTAGGCCAAAGCACTCCAGGTCAGGAGCTCCAGAGTGGTGAAGGTCTCTAAAATGTCCCAACGAGGGCAGCAAGTGATGGGGATGACGGTGTGACGAGTAAGGGTCTCCAGGTCCCCGGGCAAGGCCGTGGAGAAGAAGTCCCGGCTCCACTCGTTTCATCTTCTTGGGCTGCTTCTTGCGCCGTGGACGGTACTTGTAGTTGGGGTGATCCTGAAGGTGCTGCAGCCGGAGCCTTTCCGCCTCCTCCACGAAGGGACGCTTGTCTACAGCGCTCAACGCCTTCCAGGACTGACCTGAAACCAGCAGCTAGTCAGTGTCACGGCTGGGGAAATCACAGGTTGACTTTATGGATCTCGCGATGGAAATTTACGATGAGCAGTGTGTGTTCTAGCCTGTGCGAGCTCTCAGACGCGTATCGTGACGTTTAACTGTTGCTGTGTGCACAGGGTCCTCGGATTATTACTGGGTCAGTGGATACAGACAATCAGCAGCTTGTGTGTCTGACACGGCTCGCTGCGTGAGGGGATATCTGCCGCCGCAAAAAAATCATAATGAGGGACATCTCTTTTAATTTTCACTTAAAAAAAAGCTACAAATCAAACCAAAGCTTGGACACGAAATCAACAGTTTGGGACTTGTGTGCATTTATAATTTCAGTGTTTGGGTCGAGTAGTTTCTATTATGATTTTGGGCTTTAGTAACAGTGTTAGTAATAGTTTGGGTTATACATATGTTATATACATGCATTTATATATAATAAAGTGTATATAATAAATATATATCTTATCTCTATATATATAATATATATAATATTTATATAATATATATAAAACGCATATATAACACACATGTATAATAATAATAATAATAATAACGCATTTATACATAATTTTATTATATGTATTTTAGTTATAAAAAGGCCTTATAGAAATTAATTTTAGAAAGATGGTTTGCTAAAATGTCATAACATATATTAAGTGGTACAAATAATAATAATAAATATATTAAGTACTATCAGTGAAGTATTAATTCAATGTGCTTATAAATTGAAAACATATGACATACATTATATATACGTGTGTGTGTGTGTGTAT